>VMOF01000320.1:63750490-63992468 GCA_011764245.1 Trialeurodes vaporariorum | reverse complement strand
CCCCGCCAACTTCTGAGTTGGGAAGTAAAAACTAACTTTGACACTTGAAATGAAGAACGCAAACCTTTAAAATAAAAGATACATTTTATTTTTGAAGTATTCCATTTTTACGACTTTCCCACATAATTTTCTTCCAGATTGATACATTTTTCGCAGCGATGAACAAGCTTTTCAATACCTTGGGCGAAAAACTATCGGTCTAAGGACTTGAAAAAATTCATCACGGTATCCTTCGGGTGGTCATCTGACTGGAACTTTACGTGCGATACTTTCGCCTACAATATGTGATTATAATGCATCTCATGATCATCTTAGATAAGATTTCACGACAAAAATTGAGCGCAGCAACAGGTATGGAGGGATAACGGCTCATTTTCGTCGCTAATCAGACGAATGCTGTTGTTCAAAACAGGCGAATACTTTTTGCTGACAAAGTTGGCGGGGGACTTTTCCGACATGGGTGTAGAAATATAGCTGTTTCTCCTACAAAAATTGCTTGAATTTCAAAAACAAAAATACCGTTAAAAAGCTGAAGATTTGGCAGATTTAATCGTATAAATAAAATTTTTTTTAGCATTAACAGGGCCAGAGATAAAAAAATAGGAAAACTTATAAGTTGAACGCCCCTCGTAATTTCAAATTAATTTGTAAAGAAAAAAAAAATCTAACGAACAATAAGTAAATATTTACGAGGGTCGTGTCAAAAGTAAGTATCATGTTTTTTTTTAAAAAAAAATCTATTAATGCTGAAATAAGTCGGTAAAAAGATTTCTATGCGCAAAATCCTCAGCTTTTCAATGGTTTTTTTGGATTTTTGATATCTTCAAAATTAAAAAAATGGCGGCGGTTTTTCTGAGACAACCTACCGTTTGTCGCGTGCCCAAAATTTTACGCACTCAGATAAATCGTTATTCAGACAAGAAAAATGGATTGTGTTGAAGAGAGCAAAAAGAACAAAAACATAATAAAAATTTTTACTTAAAAAGCGTCTAACCTTATTTTTCGACGTAGTCTCCGCCTCTTTTAAGGCACTTTTGGTAGCGCGGCACCAACTTTCTTATTCCTGTGGAGAAAAATTCATTTTCTTGATTTTTAATCCAAGTGTCGACCGCGTTTACCACTTCCGCATTACTCGCGAAACTTTTACCACCGAGGTCAAGCTTTAAACGCGGGAAAAGATGAAAGTCACTAGGTGCGAGGTCCGGAGAATAGGGGGGGGGGGATCTCCCATTTAAATTTAACAATGATTGCGTGGTTCCGGCAGTGTGAGGGCGCGCGTTATCGTAACATTACAGTAGCGTAACATTTTGGGCACGCGACAACGGTAGGTTGTCTCAGAAAAACCGCCGTTATTTTTTTAATTTTGAAGATATCAAAAATCCAAAAAACCATTGAAAAGCTGAGGATTTTGCGCATCGAAACTTTTTTACCGACTTATTTCAGCATTAATAGATTTTTTTTAAAAAAAAACATGATACTTACTTTTGACACGACCCTCGTATTTTTAAATGGTTTTTATATTTTCAATAAACCGTGTATAAATGGTTTGTTCTTCCCTGTATCTTCAACATCAGCGACTCTGTCACTATGTTTTTCTACGAAGATCATTTCTTTTCAATTCGCTATAGGCTCTATTCCACTCGTCGCCTGGTACTGTGATAAAATCCGAATCGGAAATGCTGCCTCCATTCCGGCTTCTGCGAAACAATTTTTGAGTGTAGTCTGAGAGAAGATGGCCTAGGCAGCAACCTTTACATATATTGGTTTTAGGATATTTATTTTCATATTTTGTTTTTTTTTTAAACGTGGCGCGGATGAAAAAACGTGCATTTCGGCGAATAGTTCATTCGTAAAACTGAAATTCGGAATTCGTAGAATCAGTAGATTTTAACGTTGCATCAATTGAATTCTGTTTGGAATCGGCAAAACTATTCGTAGAATCAGGAAATTCAAATTTCGCTGCTCAATTTCACACACGCGCTTGTTGCCGCCAATAGTCGGTACCATCATGCGTGTGCGACCGAATTCGCATTGCTCCTTTTCCCCCTCCCTTCTTCACCGCCGCTAAAGAAAGTGCGTGTTGCTTAGCCGATCTGCGACCTTGACCGCGGTTGAAAAATCATCGCGATCTTTCGCTAGACAGCCCCTCCCCCCTTCCCTTCCCTCGCCCTGCTCCCGTTTGCATAGACTGATTGTCTTCTCCCAAAAAGCAAGCGCGTGCTAGAGGTAGTTTCAGAAGTGTAGGCGGACCTAGACCGATAATCTTTGGAATTTGTCAACATTATTTCTGATATTACTCGATGAAAATGAATAAAAATGAAATTGAGAGTTCACTTTTCAATGAGGAAAACTTTAAACACAAAAGAATAAAGTCAGGAGCGAATTCGGTATTGATTTGAAGGAATGAAAGTTGAAAATTCGCCAAAGATTATGGTTTTGGTCCGCCTAAACTTCTGAAACTACCTCTACTCACTGACTTTTCTTCACTCACTCTCGTCAGTGCGTTCGTTCTATCGTCCTAATTACTGTGTTGTTCGTGATTTTGGATCTCACCGCTTCGTACCAGGATCAATAGTATTTAATATATTTGTCTTGCTTCCTTTTTTCCCCCTTGTTTTTACTAATGCATTCGAATGTTCCTCCCCCGCATTTCTTTTCAGAATGTGAATAATCCCCCATGATTTAGTCCCCCTCACTTTTCAGGCATGTGAGTAGGTTATCAGCATGTGAACTACAAATCGATTCCCTCTTATTTTATTAAGGTAAGCTTGATCATGACTTAATTGCTTTGTCTTTTCTTTTGCTCTGACACTTTCATTGCCATTTCCGTTGCTTTTGTTACGTGTTTAACTTGTGTAGGGATTGCCGTGTGCCCCCTCATTCGTTCCCCATCAGTTCGCCCCCCCCTCCTGATTCCCATAGTCAGGTGGTCCTCTACCTCTCCCGAGCTTAAACAGCGCTCAAAATGAAACAAAGAGATATTCAGCTATCATGTAATATGCAGCGTGAATTATATCGAATCTCCGTTAGAAATTCAACGATTCAAACGAATCAAAATGCTACTCTTTACTTTCCAATTAATATTGACACGAAACACGACTATCCGAAGCAAGATATAATGAGTTATGTATACATAATTGTCCTTTTAAATGCGCCCATTCATTGATGGTGACTGTGCGTGATTCGACTATCCGGGAGAATCTTCTCTGACATATCGTGCCTGCAAGCTTTACCGATCGTTAATACGGAGCGAAATCATCGTTGCCAAATAAACTGAACGAATCGATCCGGATTTTTCTCGAATTTAAAAGATGAACTATATCAGATCAGACACTTTTGCTTATATTTAACCCTCTACCGGCCAGGTTACTTCAAAAGGACGCCACTCTTTCGTTTCAATAGGGAAGGTAGTTAACTGTTCATACTTGGGGGAGTTGGAATTGCCTATACAATACATTGAAGGCGCCCGAAGAAATCTTATTATTGTAAGTTTAGTGTTTCCATCGATAATCGCTTTTATCCGGAATAAAGCCCGAAACAATGTGAAATAGACTAGAGAAGAAAAACGAGTATACTCGGGCTTGGTCCATAAAGGGTTAATGACATTTCTCAATTCACCGATGATCCCACCGGTTGAGAAAATATTACACAGCTCGCTGTATGCCTTTTAAAGCAAAATAATAATCTGATCTTCCATCTATTCTCAACCGGTGGAGCCATCACTGACATTAAAAAAAAACTTGCGATTATTTCAATAATTTACTGGCGACTCCCACCGATTGAGAAAGTTTTACAGATCACAGTTTTTACGAGCATTTTGGTCAAAAACTGAACTGAAGTGTGTAATCTGTTCTCAACCGGTGAAATCATCGGTGATTGAGGCTTCTTGCTAACCGTCGCTATATGAACGATTGAATGAAGCTAAATCTTGAGTAATGATTCAGCTAATTACGATACGAGAACATTGTTTGGGACTCTAAAATAATAAAACATGAAAAAAGTCACCTAAATAATTCGGAATCGACAGCTCGTCAAAACGCGCCAATCAGAGGCCGCGATTGTTGCACGAGCGAAAATCTCGACTGGCGAAAGACACCCGTGAAAACGCGCCAATCAGCGCTCTCCATTCCAGATCACACTGGACTCATTCAATCATCAATTTAATTCTTCTCATAATTAATATTCTAATCAACCTAAAATTATTCCAATTATATCCACGTATTCAGAGAATTTCGTATGATTTTTTGATACATTCATCTTATTTTAATACTCAAAACTAATTTTTAATGTCAATCACGACAAATTCAAGTCTCAACACTCAAGGTCACGTCTCTTCACTCCGCGCACCAGATTTGGCGCCAAAACCGCAATCTGCACCATTCACTTGTATCAGTTATATTTAATTCCAGCAATCATCTAAAATTCTAACAAAAATATATTCGTGCTCACCGTAATTTTAAAAATTTTTTCCCAAAATCAATAGTTTTGACTTATTAATTAATTTCAATTAAATGTTCAAAGAAAATATTCGCATCCTCTGACACTCGGTATCCAGTCTGCAACAGCCAATCACAGCGCTTCACTACACTTCTGCAATTTCCCGCGCTTTTCTGCGTTGCCAAATTTCGCCAACTTGTATAAATACCGCGGGTTTCCTAGAATTATTTGTCATTCTTGGCGCATACGCCGACCGAAGCAGCCAATCAACTCTCTGAACCTCTGGACACGGATTCATCTTTACCTGGAATTAATTGCAAGTTCTTTTCAGAACTCTTAGTCAGTGCAATTAATTACCAGTATCCAATCATCTCAATCTCAAGGCCGTGGACGAAGTAGGATTCTCCCGCCAATTCGAAGCTCTCTCTGATTGTGGCGCTATCTAACAGCGTTTGCAAGAACTATTTCGGAAACAAATCAAGTCTATCTCTCTCACTCGTTCCATTCGAGATCTCTTGTACTGCGCTATCTACCAACAAATCCCGTAACTACGAAGCGAACGGAGCCTCTCTTTAAACACTGCGTTGTCATCGGCGTTTGTATCTAAAACAGCCGTTTTCATGGCTTCACGTATCTGAGCGTTTGCCGCTTCTTTGAAGTTGGACCTTTTTCTTCATAAATCTAAATTCCCGTCTTTTTTTATTATTACTTATATTTTTATTCTTTTCGACCACTTCCTGGTTTCCCGCAATATTTGCGGCAGCCGATGCACCTTGGCACTCGGATGACACTCTTTTTTTTAATATTGTTTATTGGCCCTTCTGGTCCCACGCTGTAATGCGTAAGCCGGGTCAACTTTGACACCAGGATCCCTAAATCTCTAATAATAATCAAGTAAACTTCCTTATAAACTCGCGTCGTGTATTAATCATTTTTTCATATTTATTTAAACTCTTTCCTTCCTTTTCCTCTCAGATTGATCTATACGAGAAATCAGGGGGGATCTGAGTTAACAGAATCAATCTGAGTTCCTGAACCTTTACTCTCTTTCCTAAACCATTCGATAATCGATTATTTAACATACAATCAAACCCACGTATTTTTAACTTCATCTTTTTACATAGATTCAAATCATTCAAAGTCTTTATTCTGTCACTTTGTGACTGGTCCCTCGGAAAACAACGTTCTTTTTTTCATTTAGATTTTTTTTTTATTTTTATTTTTTATAATCTTCTATACAAAGTTCCGCACATTTTTGGTCCCTCGGGCCGGATCTACTCAACGCCTTTAAATACAGTTCAACAATCAATCGATAATCAAGTCATAGCTATTCAACTCAAGATTCAACAAATTCTCAAATTTCGTCAAAACTCCAAAATCAATTCCAAAGATTACACACTCTGAAAACTCAATCTCAAAAACTCTCATATTTTGTTTTATGCCACTGGATCATTATTTCTTTTGTGACATGGCGAATCTCCAACCAGAATTAAATCTCAACGTGAATGTTACCAACTTGACACCTCAGCTTATAAAATTAACCACTCTCAAAGCACAACGAGAACGTCTTCAAAATAGAGTTCAAACTTGTTATGATTTAGGATACCAAGCACAAACAAATGATTTAATCAAACCTCAATTTATTTCTCGTTGCTCACGCATTCAAAACTCGATAACCGAATTCGAAAAAATAATAAATGATATTTATGCCGTAGAACTCGAACTAAACCCAGAAACGCTCATTGACCAATTTACTGAGTCATTCGAGTTGTTTGAAGATTTATTTTGTAAACTTATGGAAATTTATGACTCCATGCGTGAACCAACTCCCGCACTCAACTCTAACATTTCTATGGCGGCAGCTATGCCTAACATTACTATGGCGGCAGTTATGCCCACAGCGCCAAAACTTCCTCAAATCCAACTTAGGACCTTTGACGGAACTTTAAACACTTGGCCTGAATTTAAAGCTAACTTTCAATCATTAATTCACAACAATGAATCATTAACCTCCTCTGCTAAATTTCATTATTTACGCTCATCACTCAGCGGCCCGCCTCTGGCCTTAGTGAAAGAACTCCCAATTACTGATGTAAACTATGCTATAGCTTGGAAATCATTATTCGACAGATACGAAAATAAACGTATGTTAGGAGCTGATCTTCTCAACAAACTACTAGAATTTCCTGTAATCAAAACTGAAAATCAAATGGATCTATCGAAATTTTTATCAACTTTTGGCGAATGCTCTTCCGCTCTCAAAGCTCTTGAAATTCCGGACTTAGCGGATTTTATGACACTTCAACTCGCTCTAAAATGTTTGCCACATAGCATCTACAAAGCATTTGAAAGATCTCGTGATAAAAATGATATTCCTACAAATCAGGATCTACTCACATTTATTCAAACACAGATCAATATTTTGGAATTAATGACGCCCAGAGACATTTCTCAAGCGACAGCTAAAATTCCAACATTTTCTACAGTAAAACCAGCAATCAGACCGCAAGTTTTTGTCTCTGCTGAACTCAACTCAAACAATTCTGATCAAAACAACCATCGCTCAGAAATCAGCACCGTTAAGTGCCCTGCTTGTGATTGCAACCACCCTCTGTACAAATGTCCAACTTATCAAGATCTCAAGGTCACCGATCGCCAATCATTTGTTAAATCTAATCACCTCTGCTTTAACTGCCTGCGAAACAATCATGACGTCAAAAATTGCAAATTAACATACTGTTGTCGTGAATGCAATCAGCGACATCATACAACATTACATCTGTACACTGATTCTGATCTACCTGAAAATCCAACATTTAACGCAGAAACTTCAAATCAATCGTCACATGAAAATTCGTCTGATAATAATTCACTAAAAGTATTTATGTCTAATTCAACACCTCACAATAATTACACTTGCCTTTTAGGCACAGCTCAAGTTTTGGTTCAAAATTCATTAGGTCAATATTCACTTGTCAGAGCACTCATTGACTCTGCATCTATGTCATCATTTATCACCACATCATGCGCAGATAAACTCGGATTAATTCCTGAAGAAGAGATCACAGCTGTCTCTGGAATCGCAAATCAACCAGTTCTCAACTTTAAAGGAACTGTTAAATGCTCAATTAAATCGCGATTTGAATCGCACCCTATCTACACCACGGAAGCTAAAGTTTTAGATCAAATAACTTCCAATCTACCCAGCATGGATCTACCTAATTCTTTAAAGCATCCATTCAGAAATCTCAAATTAGCCGACCAAAATTTTAATAAAGCTTCACCTATCGATTTACTTATTGGAGCAGATCTTTACCCGTACATTTACACTGGACGGAAATTTATCATCTCTGAAGATCGACCAGTAGCACTCGAAAGCATCTACGGTTGGGTACTCACCGGAAAATACTCGCACCCGCAACATTCACAGCAAAATTATGCATCAATCAATCTACTCTCAATTAATTCTACAAATTTTCAAAACTCAATTTTCAGCGGCAAAAATCATAATTCATCAGCAAGCATTCAAACTCAACCAATAAAACCGGCACATTCATCACAAGTCAAGCGCCAAACAACTGGCCGATCAAATCACTACAAATCTAATTCTAATCGCAGCAAAGTGCACATGCATTTTTCAACCATTTCCGAGCGTCACTGGAGACCAGCGGAAAAATTCTCAAAACAACCATACAAGTGATCAACTACATTCTCCGTTTTCATTGAAATTATCTAAATCATTTCAAGGCGGCAGTAATGTTTGGGACTCTAAAATAATAAAACATGAAAAAAGTCACCTAAATAATTCGGAATCGACAGCTCGTCAAAACGCGCCAATCAGAGGCCGCGATTGTTGCACGAGCGAAAATCTCGACTGGCGAAAGACACCCGTGAAAACGCGCCAATCAGCGCTCTCCATTCCAGATCACACTGGACTCATTCAATCATCAATTTAATTCTTCTCATAATTAATATTCTAATCAACCTAAAATTATTCCAATTATATCCACGTATTCAGAGAATTTCGTATGATTTTTTGATACATTCATCTTATTTTAATACTCAAAACTAATTTTTAATGTCAATCACGACAAATTCAAGTCTCAACACTCAAGGTCACGTCTCTTCACTCCGCGCACCAGATTTGGCGCCAAAACCGCAATCTGCACCATTCACTTGTATCAGTTATATTTAATTCCAGCAATCATCTAAAATTCTAACAAAAATATATTCGTGCTCACCGTAATTTTATACATTTTTCCAAATCAATAGTTTTGACTTATTAATTAATTTCAATTAAATGTTCAAAGAAAATATTCGCATCCTCTGACACTCGGTATCCAGTCTGCAACAGCCAATCACAGCGCTTCACTACACTTCTGCAATTTCCCGCGCTTTTCTGCGTTGCCAAATTTCGCCAACTTGTATAAATACCGCGGGTTTCCTAGAATTATTTGTCATTCTTGGCGCATACGCCGACCGAAGCAGCCAATCAACTCTCTGAACCTCTGGACACGGATTCATCTTTACCTGGAATTAATTGCAAGTTCTTTTCAGAACTCTTAGTCAGTGCAATTAATTACCAGTATCCAATCATCTCAATCTCAAGGCCGTGGACGAAGTAGGATTCTCCCGCCAATTCGAAGCTCTCTCTGATTGTGGCGCTATCTAACAGCGTTTGCAAGAACTATTTCGGAAACAAATCAAGTCTATCTCTCTCACTCGTTCCATTCGAGATCTCTTGTACTGCGCTATCTACCAACAAATCCCGTAACTACGAAGCGAACGGAGCCTCTCTTTAAACACTGCGTTGTCATCGGCGTTTGTATCTAAAACAGCCGTTTTCATGGCTTCACGTATCTGAGCGTTTGCCGCTTCTTTGAAGTTGGACCTTTTTCTTCATAAATCTAAATTCCCGTCTTTTTTTATTATTACTTATATTTTTATTCTTTTCGACCACTTCCTGGTTTCCCGCAATATTTGCGGCAGCCGATGCACCTTGGCACTCGGATGACACTCTTTTTTTTAATATTGTTTATTGGCCCTTCTGGTCCCACGCTGTAATGCGTAAGCCGGGTCAACTTTGACACCAGGATCCCTAAATCTCTAATAATAATCAAGTAAACTTCCTTATAAACTCGCGTCGTGTATTAATCATTTTTTATATTTATTTAAACTCTTTCCTTCCTTTTCCTCTCAGATTGATCTATACGAGAAATCAGGGGGGATCTGAGTTAACAGAATCAATCTGAGTTCCTGAACCTTTACTCTTTTTCCTAAACCATTCGATAATCGATTATTTAACATACAATCAAACCCACGTATTTTTAACTTCATCTTTTTACATAGATTCAAATCATTCAAAGTCTTTATTCTGTCACTTTGTGACTGGTCCCTCGGAAAACAACGTTCTTTTTTTCATTTAGATTTTTTTTTATTTTTATTTTTTATAATCTTCTATACAAAGTTCCGCACAAACATTAAAAATTACGATATTCACTCGCAGACTCACATGACTTTAAAGTTTCAGGCGCAATGGCGGAGCTCCGCGGGTGCCAAGGGAGAGATCTCTACCTAATCTGCGACTTTCCTCTGGGTGCTTCTATTGAGAGAGTGACAAATTAATTAGTCAGAAGTCTTGTGTGCTACCTACAATACCTACATGGCTCCGCGTCATTTTTGCTCTTAAAATGGCGGAGCTATTATATCACTCTCTCTTTAGAAACACGCAGAGGAAAACTTTAAATTACATGAGAATCTCCCATGACACCTTCGTAGCTCCACTATCTAAGAGCAAATATGACGGAGCTATGTAGCGTATAGGTATTATAGGAGATTCCTGTCTAATTAATTATTCAATCCCTCAATAGAAACACAGCATACAGTCATAAACTGAACTAAATTTTGCTATCCTTTTTCACCCGGTGAAACCATCGGTGAATTGAAAAAAATGTCATTAAATATACATACAAGAAACGGCAGCTGTGTGAACAAGTGATATTTTCTACAAGCGGGCAACAATGTAAACGGGCATTGAACTCTTTCGGAATGGTAGTCATATAGTCGTACATTACATTATGATTTTAAGTGTGGCTAAAAGATTTTTCTAGACTTGTATGAAATTGTTTTAACGTTCGCTGCTGACTCATCCCCTCTCTCTCTGTCTCTTCTCTGCGTACATTTTTTCTCTCGTTTCTTTTCCTCTCTTCGCCTCAGTGATGATTCATATTTCTGCCCCGGTTACAGTTTATGACAGCCATACAAGTTTACACTGCTTCAAAAAAAAAAAAAATGTGAAACAGTATTAAATGCTAGCGTGTATGTGGCGATTTCCTGAGAGTCATTGATGAAAAAGGCTCTTGGCAGCGATTCAAAGTGTTTTCGGATGGTTTTTTCAATACCATTCCCTAGCCCGTCTTCTCTCGCAATGCTTTTGAATTTAACACTCGAAGCTCGTCCAACACTTCCAAAAATTAGATTTAGGAATAAAATAAAGTTGAAAATATGCTGGTTTAAATCTGAGACTGGCATCTCTTGGACGACTTCTTTCCCTCCTGTTTGGAGATGGGAAAAAAATGCCTAGCGGGGTTGCCTTAGCATTTATTGATGCACAACGCTTAAGTTCTTAAATAATACGATGCTGCATTTCTTTTTTCACTGTCAAGAAAACAGCAAATGATAAGAAAACGTAATTTCTCGCGCTCGAAATTACTAAGAAAATCCAGTACCTTGATGTTTCTTTCCACAAGGGAAGAATTCAAATTCTGTTCATTAAAACAAGCAGAGAAGATTATTAAAGTTATGTAGATCATTCTGCATTTCGCTGTTTTTTTTTGTTTTTTTGTTTTTTTAATATAAAAGCAAATTAATTTAGCTTTTGTAAAGAAAAAGTTGGGTTGGATTTGATCTTCCGTTAATTTTACGTAAAATTTTAAGAGTTAAATTGAAAGTTCCTATTTTTTTTTTTACTTTTTTTTACGTAAATTGTATTCCATTAAAGCACAAAAAATAGTTATGTAAAAAAAAGTGGTAAATTTTAATGAAGGTCTCTTTCACAATAATTATCAATTACGTTTCGTTATAAATATAAAAAGACGATTTAGTAAAATTTGATTAAATGCATTCAAAATTTATGTTCGTTGCGGGTAGTTTTTATTTCAAATATGCAGGAATTCCTTCAATATTCTTCACTGAATTTTGTTGTAAATATTAAAAAGATTTAAAGGTTTAATATGCGTTGGTAAATAGATTAAAACAAAAACAAATAAATAACAAAAAAGGGAAGATTAATTAAACGTTTAAAAGCAATTCTCATAAAAAATAAAAAAAGGGATTTCCATAAACTTTTGATGGAAAATATTAACTGTGGTTTAAAAGCGTGACATACGAAGTATATGACAAGCTTCTTACTCTCGTTTTGCTGTGCACAATGAATAATATAATACAATGTAAGAAGCGCCCTCTGGTGGCCGTGTGTGTTTTGGAAGCTGGATCAACCTCTTTCTGCTCTGCGTGGGTGTCACCAAGGTCCACATACTTAAGGTCTGGCCGGTAGCACCAACTCGGGAAATCCAGTGTTTGGGAACCCATACCCCCATTTACTTTAACATTCTTCCCGAGTTCGCCGCCATCTTGGATCAATGTTTTTAAATGGAGAAGTGGCTCCCAAACTGTGGACCAGCGAGGGGAGCCAAAAGCACCGGCCAGACCTTATGTATATGGACCTTGGGTGTCACAACGCTTGCTCTTAAACACTAACAATAAGTACCAAATAAATTAAAATGAACAAAATTACAATCATATCATGGCACGTTTTACCAATACATAAATTGTATTGGAGATCCCCTGTTGGTTTTTTTTTTTGTTTTTTGTTTTTGTTTTTTCTTTTATTATTGGGGTCTATTTCATACACATATAATTATTATTATTGTCACCATTATTTTTAAAACCTTTCACACTTCCTCTCTGTAACATATCGTTACCGGAATTCCTGTTAGGTGAGTATATTAATAGAATTCTTACGTCGGTCGGCAAACATGAAAGGTTTCTGAGTGCAATCAACAGAATTCCAGGATTTTTCGTGTATCTGGGACCATTAATGTTTGGTCCCGAGCGTAACTTACGCACGATCACGTGACCGTGCGTAAGCTCTCTCATAGCGGTCGAAACCGCACGCAAGCTGCACGCAATTCAACTCTCGGGACCTAACATAATTTGGTCCCTAGAATCACGCTCAGGTATGAAGAGCGGGTCCGTATAAACTCTGTTTCACTCTATTTTTACTCATTCGAACGCATATGTGTTAAAAAAACGCAACTAAAGACGAAACTCCCGCTATTGCCTAAATATCTATCCTTTTCTACTTCGTGCGTTTTAATGGGCCAAGAGAGTGCAAGACATGTACCTGGATCCTCCTCTGGTTCTGGCGAAGATGCGGTGACGGTATCAATGTCTGCATTAAATAAAGGTATATATATATATGAATACTTCGCAGTCGTTCGCTCGTTCCTTCGTTCGTTTATTCGTTTCTAACTCAGCTCTTTTTTTTTAATTCTTCTTCTTCAAAACGACTTTTTAACCCTTGTGAGCCTAAGGGGGGTACATTTGTACCCCAGGGCCAGTTTTTTTGACGCCATTTTGTCAAAACTGCTCAAAATGTTTTGGGACTTCATGACATTTTAAGTTAGGATACTTAGAACACGTCCACCAAATTTCATTAATTTTGATGAATTTTTGTCGATATTATAGAAATTTAAAGTGTTGGGGAACAAATATTCCCCCCTTCGTCCCGCCAGTTTTAGGTTTGGAACCATCTATTACAGTAAATTTTTAGGGAAAATTTTTATGTAGATTAAGAATATTAAGTCAGATCATTGAAAAAAATTGGAAATTTATCAAAAATGGAAAAATAAGATGGTACCTCATTTCATTTTTTTCCCTTTTTTTATTTTTACATTTTTTTTAAAAATAGGTGTAAATTTTGGGAACATAGCAAAATTTACTCAAATTTCACATTGATTACTCTCTTAGGGTACTAAGTACATAACCATCCATTAAAGTTTCAAAATTTTGATACTGACTGTGCTGCATGAAAATATCCTTGGGGTACAAAAATACCCCCCCTTAGTCCTTTGTGTTACCGAAATACCTTAGGCTCACAAGGGTTTAATGCTTCATTAGACTGTATTCGCGATCTCTCTCCCTCTATAACCCTCTCTCTGTCTCTATGAAGCAACGGGAAGCGCATAACGGCCCGCCGGCGGCGCCCCGTGCTCTTCTAGTGCCTCGAGGCGGGCCCCCCGAGAGTTATATTCCATGATCACTGATACGGATAAGGGCTCATCTTGAATTGAGCGTAGCACAATGAGCTGAACTACAACATACTTTGGACTCGTTAAAATTTCATAATCCACCCTGAATGAGGTGGTTGCAAGGGTCTGAATTTTTTTTTTCTTTTTTATGAAAAAAAAAAATCAAAGTAATGGAGCTCTGCACGGTTTTGCTGTAGCCTCCGTTGGGAGTATACATAATTTTCTTGATAAACAAAGAGCGTTGAAATAATTATTTCTTGACAAGCAATGAAGAAAAATAGGAAGAGGGTTAGTGACGTTGAGAGTGCTATTTGGCAACCATGTTTTTCGCCATTTGAACCTTTACTAAAGTATCGGTTTCTCATGGAATCCCCGGCTGAAGATCGATTATTTTACGTAGATTTATACAGAGATAATCTCTGTTGAACGCTCAATAACTTCATAGATTTTCTAATAAAACCGAAAAGAATCGGAAAAACCCCGGGAGCATGAGTAATGGAACTTTTATTTTTTATTGAGACACCCTGGTTAATTTATTTCGTCATCTTCGAGAAGTTCAGTCGGGCGGGTGGTCAACACTCTCTAATGGAGCTCTTGCACAGTTTTGCTGTAGACAAATGGAGTATCAATTCCAATGTAAGAAGCTGCAAAATTAACGATGAGACCATTAAACAAAGTCTAAAACTCACTCCTCGCAGAGAAGAATTAACTTGAAATTTCGGGTGACCACCCTTGCATGAATGCACCATCCTCGGATTCGGACCCCAAACAAAAGAACATAACCTACGAATTTGAACAATGAGATTAATGAATTTGCTTCCAAAAAGTAAATTTGAAGGAATTAAAGGTCCATCTATGCACATTTTGTCACTAAGATCTCGGTGATAACTTCAGAAAAGTTCTACGTCCCGTAGTAAACGAGGAAGACGGCACTTAATGTCATGTCCTGTTCTTTTGTTTGGGGTCCGAATCCAAGATTGATGCATACATGCAAGGGTGGTCACCCGAAATTTCAAGTTAAATTTTCTCTGCGAGGAGTGAGTTTTAGACTTTTTTATGGTCTCATCGTTATTTTACATCGGAGTTGATTGGCCAGTAGTCTCCAGCAAAAGCTTGCAAGAGCGCTATTGATGAGCTGAGAACAAAAATGTCTTCGGCTTTTTCTTAAAGACATTATGGAAGAAGACTGGCCATTGCTATCTCACTGCACAGAGGAAAAGTGAAGCCGGGCAGGGCACAGACTGATGGACAGGGCACCTCCTGATCCTTCTCGCTCGGGGGTAGGAACCAATTTAACATTAGATATTGTGGAGCCTCGCTCCTCAAACCTATTTCAGTCAATTATTTTTGTGAATAACTGTGTCGAGTCGCATATATGTTGAACAGTAGAATATGATATTTATTCAATCCGAAATGGGGGTCAATTTGAGGCGTCGGTTCTTTAAAAAGCGAAGTAAACGATCGGTCGGTCATTGTTTACTTTCGCACCCGTATAACCTCTCTGTTCGTGCTTTTTATCTCAGATATCTAGTTGATAAATCCACCAAAACTTTCGTTAAAGCTCGTTAATTTTATTCTTGACACAAGCTGCATATCATATCTACGTACTTTTGAAGAAAAATCCTTAAAACTATCGAAAAAAGTATCTCCGGTGCGATGAACCGGTGGACGTTGAAACCAAACGGAAAGGTGTATCCTCGATGGAGAATTTTCATAAAAAAGTTTGAAAATAGGAAAATGCAAAAGATCATGAAAAAAAAGGAAAAAAGAAATTGTGGCACGAATCTACAGTATGATACGCTCATGATTCAAATTTGGAATTAACTTGAACTAGCCTAACCTCACTTTCCGCAAGTACTTGCTTCTGACTGGTCGACGGTGGAGATTCAAGGCATCGGTTAACATGGGCGGATTCAGCAATGGAGCTGTTGCAAACTTTTGCTACAGGCTTATTAATAGTTTATAGAGGGGTAATGCCCTGTAAAAATAACGATAAGCGCACTAAAAAATCATGAAATCCACTCCCAAACTCACAAAATGCTTTTAAACGCGAGACCGTAATGGCGGCCGGGGCCGCGGTTTTCATTGGGGTTCCCTATCTTCAATCAGCGCCATCTACACGAGGTATTCTCGCAACACCACATAAGAAGAAGAAGAAGCATACAATTGTCATAAGAAAACCGCGGCCTCGGCCGCCATTACGGTCTCGCATTTAAAAGCATTTTGTGAGTTTAGGAGTGGATTTCGTGATTTTTTAGTGCGCTTATCGTTATTTTTCTACGGTATTACCCCGTCATCATCTAGTAATAAGCCTGTAGCAAAAGTTTGCAACAGCTCCATTTGGCAACCATGAATTCATCTCATCCGAACATATGAGAAACAATCGATTCTTGAGGAGGCCATGGTCCTGTTACTAATCGATTGTTTTTCATGCATTCAAATGGGAATAATACACAGTTGCCAAATTGCTGGACCCGCCCTTGTTGGTTAAAGTACGACTTCGATAGTTTCAACTTGATCGGGCCCCCACTCTTGATTTTCAAGATTTGAAACCGTCCATTCCACTGTGTCTCTGAGGGGGAGGGCCGAAGGGGCTGTGGGGTGAGTGGAAAGCAGGGCGAAGGGGGGTGGGGGGGGTTAGTAAGGCTCTGAACGAACGCGAAGAAAATAGTGAAGTGGAGAGACGGGGGTTGCCATTTGACGGAAAGTCAACGAAATCCCTTTGGTACAACGCAGATTTCACCCGCAAACAAAAAGATTACAGGATTCGAATATTTCCGCGTCATATAGCCATACTGTTTATCTAAACCATTCAATCTTCTTGTCCACCGGTGGAATCACTGTTGAATTTTGAAACACTATTCAAATCAAGTGAAATGGCAACATCGTGGAGGAGGTAGAGGCAAAGACGTGGAGATAACGATACTCGCGGGAATAATTCATATGCAAAGATTATTAAAATTAAACTCGTGAGCGATCCGCGAGTATCTTCTTTTAATAATGCGGACTCACGAAAAACCCGTTCTCTCTCCCCCCCCCGCGCATGTATTCTGCTCGTCATTTCTTTCGTCAACCCTCCTCTATACGGAATACGAGACTCACAATTCCGTTGAGATGTTTAAGATCTTTTATATCTATGTGCGTGTGAATTTAAAAGATAGATTCTGCTAACGCATGTTTCAGAATGTAAAATACAGGCTGGATTCTTCCACAACCTTGAATACCCCCCCACCCCCCTTATCCCCCAATTCCACTAGCTTCCCCTTTGCAACGATGAGTTAAGTAAAGTGGTGGTGAAATCTTCAACTTAAATAAAGCATCCTCTGTCCGAACATTCACGGAAAAAAAAGAGACGCATAGCTGAATTTGGCCCCTACCAGAGTTAAGATAATTTTGACCAGAGTTTTGGAACATTTGACCAGGAATCAGGTCAATTTCACTTGATACCTGGTCAAATGTTCCATCACTCCGGTCCAGTTTATCTTAACTCTGGTAGGGGCCAAAATCAGCGATGCGAATGGTAAATTACACAATTTTTTTTCCGTGTTCCACTTATTTGTTCGTTTTTGTTTGAAGGTCTTTGCTTTTGAGCAAGAAACTCGACTGAATTAAAAAAAAAAAAACAAAACAAAACAAAAAACAAAAAACAAAAAAAAAACTTGGCATTCTGAGGTCTGCGCTAGGAATCTTTTGAATTGCACGAATGGTCTTGGGGGGAGGGGGGAGGTGCCATAGCCCCAAAATTCAGAAGCGGCTTTTTAAAGTAAATCACGAATAAAACCAAGGGTATGCTCGCGTTAACAAAAATTAATATTTCAAAGTGTTCTTGAGTGTGTTTCTGATGAGTTGAACGGATTATTCTTTATTACCTAAGTATTGGAACTAGGACTGATTGTCAAAAATATTCCCTTTACCGTATTAGAAACACACATAGTGACTCTACATAGTGACACTTTGGAATATATTTTTATGTGGACGAGCATACCCTCTGGTTTATACGTGGTATCTTTCAAGTTCAAGATTCAAATGTCTTACCACTAGTGAAAGCTACATGGGCGCAGGCAGGATCTTTTCTATTTCTCTAATTTTTCCTTTCCAAGTGTAAGTAGACAGAGGATAGAAAGAGAAGTTATCGTCTTATCGACATTCTACTCTTGTCTAACATGTGTGAATCAATGGTAAAATGAGAGGGATAGAGAATTTTTCGCTGTGCTTCACCAAGATAATTTAATATAGGACCTTTAAACGCATACATACTTACAATCAGCGAATAAAGTAAAAATGTGAGTTTATTCCTTACAATTTGGCTCAGATACAGCTGCCACCGACAATACTAATCACAATTTTAAACATTACAGGTTGCATGCCTACCTGAGTCAAAATAAAAGGAATAAAATCACATTAATACTTAATGGGTCTGTTGCAAACTTTTGCTACAGCGAAATAGAGTGTTAAATCTTAAGTAAAATCACGTGAAAAGTCCATAAATGGTATCAGAAAGTCATAAAATGCAGTGTTTAACTCACAAGAGGCGTTTAACTGAAACCCAAGATGGCGGTAAAATATCGAGCAACCTGTGTACACGCACCTTGAACATCCATTATGGCCAACGTTAACAACCTCACAGCATCGGAGGTCATTCGTTTGTTTGCGTTGTGATTGGATGTGATCGATAGTGTGAGTTTGGCCATCTTGAATGTTCATGGTGCTTGCATACAGGTTGCTCGATATTTTACCGCCATCTTGGATTTCAGTTAAATGCCTCTTGTGAGCTTATTATTGCATTTTATGACTTTCTGCTGCCACCAATGGACTTTTCACGCGATTTTACATGAGATTGATCACTCTATAGCGCTGTAGCAAAAGTTTGCAACAGACCCATTCGCTGATTGTTTTTATGCAAGAATCAACTCTTCAATCACCTGTAGCAAAAGCTTGCAAGAACCCTATTACGTATGACACGAAGTATGGGTTCTATTGGATGTCCCAAGAATGATTGAACTTGATATTACTTGACAACTGCACAGTTTGATTGAAAACATCTATAAAGCTGACGCTTCCTGACTACAATCAATCAGGTTATTCTTCTTCTCACAGACAAACTATATAGCAATCTTGGATTTTATCCATAATTTTTTCTTTCTTTATATTTCGACCTGAAACTTATCGGTTATGAGCAGTGTTGCCAGATTGGGGTGAAAAGCCGTACGTTTTACATTGATTTAAATGGGGACGATACCAAGGTCCATAAATATAAGGTCTGGCCGGTAGCGCCAACCCGGGAAATCCAATGTTTGGGAACCCATACCCCCATTTACTTTAACATTCTTCCCGAGTTCGCCGCCATCTTGGATCAATGGTTTTAAATGGAGAAGTGGTTCCCAAACTGTGGACCAACGAGGGGAGCCGAAGGCTACCGTCCAGACCTTATGTGTAAGGACCTTGGACGATACGGCTTTTTACCCTCCATCTGTCAACACTGGTTATGAGGAACGATGCGTGGTGGCATGTTTTGGAACTCAAAATACACTCCAGGACAAAAATAATGCCAAACGATTCCTTAGATTTTTGCTTAGGTGCACAACCTGCTATGCTTGTATATGTACTTTGGAATAATAAGTATTGCGGGAAGTCTATCTCCGGGAATTGTCTCACATTCTTTATGTCCCAGATTGCACCTTGATCCAAAGAAAACTGAACGGAGTTTATTTTTTAAAAAAAGGCAAGAATGCGTCGCTGCAGCGTTTAATAAACCCAAGCACAAGACTGCGGCATAGGGTGTCCCAAAAAACCGAGACTGATGCTCTAACTTCAAACTTAAACGAGAAAGTGATCTGATCTCGGTTGCGTTTAGAAGATCAACTAATTTTCATTCCATTCAGCCCAGCATTAACATTTTGGTTAACAATTTACGAAGTTCTGACAGTTTGAAATTTAAAAAAAAAAATTAACCCAAACGGTATTTTTTAAAAACATTTTTTCTCGTTTTAAAAAACTTGCTGTTGGTCGCGTCAGTGAAATTATAGCTGCTGAGCGTCATAACTTTCATCTTGAGTTTAGACGACAGTACAAATACTTGTAATGAGAGAATGTCCTGAAGAAGTGCACTGGATATTAGATAATTTAGCATTTTTCTCCCCGCTACGACTACGATTTTTTCCCTCAAAGTTGCCGGAAAACGCACGATTCTTGAAAAGCGAAGTTTATTTGAATCGTGTTTTCCGTCAACTTTGAGGGAAAAAATGTCGGATTTTAAAAAAATTTGAGAAAAAACAGTGACCACCACGTTGAAGTACACCAAAATTTGATCCAGTAATTTAGTTTTCAGATGTCTAGAAATGATGTATTATGTCGAACGGAACGGCGCGAAATCACCGCAAAACGGGATTTGTGCGAATCGACGCTCCGCGCGGCGCAACCTTAAGGCCCTGGCGGCACGGTCTGAAATCAATTTTTTCAAATAAACAAATTGCATACGTTCGTTACTTGCTAAAATGCACCCTTTGCGCGGCTTTAGAGTCATCAAATCACAGAATTTTAAAAGATGAGCCACCCGAATGACCAATGAGCAAAAATGTCAAAAATTACGTGATTTTGGAGTTTTTCAGGGATATCTATAAGGGGGAGTTGGAGGCCCCAGATCGATGTTTTCATGGATTTGGGGTAGCTCACTTGAGCCCAAATGACTATTTAGAGGCTAAAAATGTGAAATTTATGAGAAGCAGTGCTTATTACACGTCATGTAATTTTACGTAAAAAACGTAAATTTTTACGAAAATCTGGCAACTTCGGAGCCGAGTCGGCAAGGGCTCCCGACATCGGAGGGGGTTCAAATTTTACAGGGGTACTATTTAGGACCAAAGGCACGGAAAAACCCCCGGGGAGCGAAAATCTGAGACATTCGTTGCAAAGCGTAACACCCTAGACCGCGTAGCAGAGCCGAGTACGGAGCACGCTCTCTGCGGCATAAAAGGATGGTTTGTAAATACGGTTTTATTCTGTAACAAAGGGAGTTGTTGGGCCAGAATCAAACTGACACTACTGGCAGTCGTAAACGATAAAAATCTCTACAGTGTTGCCAAATTTTCGAAAATGATAAAAATTAGGGAAAATTTGAGCATTTTTCACGAAAGTCGCAATTTTCAACAAACTTTGACGCTCCAGCGCGACCTCTAAAATTGGTCCGATCGGGCTGAAATTTTACGGAGATTTTTTTTTCACCTAGTGGCACCGTTTGGCGGGGTCAATCGTTGAAATTTGAAACTTCGAAAATAAGTGTCACCCTACGCAGACATGCACCTCAGGAGATGGTTAACCACGATGACCTTCAAACGCCGAAACTTGCCGTCGAAAGAAATCGAAAAAGACCGAATAAACATTTAAATAACACATAAACATGTTTATTAAACAAACGACTGAAAAGATCATAGTGGTCCAAAACAGGTCAAAGTGAGAATATTTCGAGCGTTCAAACAGAATTAAAATACGACAAAACATATTTACGTAAAAATATAATCAAAATCGCCATCGCGATGGCGAAGGGAAAAAACGGTCAAATAATTAAAGAATAAAACATAGTTTCAAGAACATCCTTGGAGAATTTCTTTTTTTTTTTTTAAAATTGCAATTTTCACTCTATTTTACGGGTAACTCCCCCTTCCAAACAATCTTCGAATTCAGTTTAAGGAGATATAAAAAAATCTTCTTATAGAACTATCACGAAGAACCTTTCCTGCAAATGTGGATGCATATGGACTAATGAGAAGTTGTGATTATGTCACAGACAGATACGGACAAACATTTTTTGGGAATATGCTTTTAATTTTTGAGCTTAGGGAGGAACATGCAATGCCAAGAAATGGTGGAAAGACCCCAACTTCCGAATTTTTCATGATGACAATAATTTTGCTCCTTTCAGCGGATAGAGAAAGTAAAAAAGAAACCTAGCACCGCGCCTTCAATTACCGTGGTAGGCAAAATGAACACTACGGAGTTGGAATATTTAACTATACCCCCCTAACTTCGAGTGAGCTGTTGTTCTGATTTCCTCTGGTCTCCGAAACGTGGTAGTAAAAGCAGTGGCGGCTCGTGAAATGCGATATATCGATGCCTACTCCATTTAAAACTATAAAAAAGTATCGATCGTCAGGGGGTGCAATTGAGCCCCCGAGAAATTGATACTTTTCTATAGTTTTAAATAGCGTGGACATCGATAAATCGCATTTCACGAGTCACCACTGAGTAAAAGGGTTTTTTTTAATTTTTTTTATTTTATTTATTTGGTACAGTTTAGCCTTAGAAAAGGCTTGGTACAAGTCATTCCAGAGATAAAGTAAATATTACGCAATACAACAAAAACAAAGAGTTAACATGATCATAGTAAATAGATTAATTAAGGATAACATATATTGCAAGTTTTAAGATTCAAAATATTCCTTGACGTGGTAAAATGCAGGTTCGATGAAAAACTGCTTGAGATTTTTCAAGAAGACTTTGTTTCCTGAGTCTAATAATGCTATTTTTAGGCCTTCAGGGAGTTTGTTAAAGAATTTAATGCCTGTTTCTCTCATGTCGTTTTTTTTACATACATTATGGGGACATTGGTTTTTAAGAAAATTTTCCTGGTTTTTGACTTCTCTTTACTTTCTTTGACCATCCCTTGATCAATGAATCCTAGTAAAATTGATTGTTTTATTGTAGGAACGATGTATAATGAAAAAACCGTCATAATTTTAAACTCAGGGAACAGAGTCTTGCATGATTCCATTCCACCCTTCTTTCCAATAATTCTCAAGATTTGTTTTTGTCTTTTGAGAAGTACGTCAAGCTCAGATGAATTGAGCATTTAGGGGGGTTAAAGTGGCATTAGGACTAATTCAGCCAAGCAGCGCCGAAAATAAAAAATGAATTCGGATTGGTGGACGTGGACCGACTCGACTGTTCGCCCGACAAAATTACACACCTCCTTTGTTCCTCAACCTTGGCTTTCCCTTTCTTGCGATTTTGACTTCCTCCCCGCCCCGTCCATTCACACGGTCCGTAAGCGGCTGGCGCAAAAAGGATCATGAGCCCGGGTATAAGCGCGAAAATGAGATAAGCTCCATCCCTGCACATTGCACAACCCCCGATCACCGAGTCGCTTATAATGCATGCATGTATGTACTTATAGATTCCTATTTCACCCTTCTGCCTTCACTCTCTTGACCCCCCCCCCTCCCCTTCAAACCCGGCCTCTCTGGTTCAGCGGCCGACCGTGGCATAGGCACTTCTCTCACTATACAGCGGCCTTTGCCATCACCATGGTTGTATATCAAGGAATTTCATTAGACGGCTCTCAAGGGTTTAATGATGAGACAGCCTTGCCCGGCAGCGCATTCTCTCTCTCTCTCTCTCTCTCTCTCTCTCTCTCTCTCTACACTCTCTCTCTCTCTCTCTCTCTCTCTCTCTCTCTCTCTCTCTCTCTATCTCTCTCTTTCTCTCTCTCTCCCTCTCGCTTCTGCTACAACTCCGCGGATGGGGTACATGGACAGACATGACGGCCATGACTGGTGTGTTGCATTTAGTTAGTCGGCGTCGGTGCGGAAAGGATCTTGAATCCCTTGAGGGAGTCGGGACTTGCAACGCGAATACGTGCGACCACATAGGGACAATGGACATGAAGTGCACTGTGCAGTGTTAGAATGAGAAGGAAGGGGCGGGGGACGCATGAAAAATGATGGTTTCGAGAGGGGGGGGTTGTGGTCTCCCAAAGATGCGTTTGTTTGTACGTTGCAAAGCTTTGCTCGCACTATTAGGGTGCAAGTGCAATTCAGAGATTCAACGAAAATAACCTCCTTGAGATGGCCTTGGACTGAGAATGGGTCTGTTGCATACTTTTGATACAGCAATATAGAACCATGATTCTTATGTAAAATTCGGCGAAAATAACGATGCGCACATTAAAAATGTTTAAAATCCACTCATTAACTCAGGAAATCACTTCAATTTCAAACAGCCCGCGCTACACTAGACACTTTTTGCACCGGTATACTACTACATAGACGGAACCACCGTGCATAAGTAAACAACATCATAACTACAAAATGATGGAATTCCTTTTTTAATACGTGAAATATAAGCTGCATTTGCTGTCTGGTCTTTTCGGTTTATCAAAGATTACAAAATAATATAAGAAATGTACGGCTAGACCGTATCGAAAATTACGAAAGTCACGATAGCGTTTGGGCTTAGTGCGGGAAAGTTGTGTCTTGGGGTGACAAACAACTGAGAAAAATCTGGAATTCCAAAGTTGATATCTTCTGTTGGAGCAAAGGCCTCGAAATTTCCGAAAATCCAGCAAAAAACGGAAAAAAGTGCATTTTTAGACCTACTTTCAAAAATTTTCTAAGATGTTTGCGAGCGTAATAAATGTTTAAAACATGCATAGTAGACACCTAAAACACATTTTTTTACCTTTAAAACTCTCTATGGTACATCCAATGGAGTAAAATTTGAATGAGTCGAGGTCAAAATTTCAATGATTTTGCGTGTTTCAACAATGAGCATTTTCGTGCCTCTCTTCGCCCACTCGTTCGAGGGAAATCGACTCAGAAAGCACCGCGAGTAATTGCTTGTCGTGGAAGCACGATAAGGCAGTGGCGGATCCACGGAGAGGGGGGGACACGGGGGCACCCGGCACGTGCCCCCCCCAAACCCTCAAATTTTGCCTTTTTTCAATACAAAATGGCCCGAAATTGCTTCCATCGACGCTTCAAATTTCAAAATTTCACAGGCGTGCCCCCCCCCCCCCCCCCCCCAGAAAAATGTTCTGGATCTGCCACTGCGATGAGGCATTGTCACTCAACCGCTAGATGGTGACACGAAACCTAAGTAAGCTCCTTTTCCTTATTTTCAATGCACATTGCATAATGAATATAAGATTCCTGGGTCCGAATCAGTTTTCACGGCTGTGACATCGTTGGCGCGTTGCTCCTTCGCACAGGATACAGGCACTGGCTGCACGATTCTTTTCAATACAGGAGACACATTTTACATATTGTTTTCAGGTTAAAGGTAATAAGATGACCGAAGCTTTTTATTGAAATTGAAAACCGTGAACGAGCTGAACCAATGCTCCTTGTGAACATACTTTCGTTTTACACAGGGCGAGGTTTTATAGTATAGAGGAAAGGTTCCTCAAACTCGTCACTGTTTATTGGTATTCCATTATTCCCGATACTTCATTTAAGAAGCGCAGAATTTGCGTTGATTAGGATGATTCACGATGTTACTACATGCTGCTTGTATGAAAGACTGATCTTAGGTCAAGCATCAGCCGGTAATCCATAATCGGGAACCTAGTTTTGCGGAATTAGCTGTCAGAGTGGCCGGAAAGTTACAGGGTAATCAGGGTAGCCCCATAGTTGTCTAAATTCTGACTTTTAGAATGGGAGTAATTATCAATTGAAAAAAGGTCCAAATCGAAATTTGAGCTTCGATGTATCAAAAACGAAAAACGCTATCGAACTTTGGTTTGCTGAAAACTGCTCCGTTTTTTATGCTCATTATAATTATATGTCAGAAGATAAGGTATGCCTTGACAGCTTTTCTATAGCTAAGCAGCGGTTATCGGACTTTTGGATCATCCTGTTTACCCTGCAACTTTCCGGCCACTCAGACAGCTATTTCCGCAAAACTGGGTTCCCGATTATGGATACCGGCTGATGCTTGACCTAAGATCCGTCTTTCATACAAGCAGCAAGTAGTAACATCGTGAATCATCCTAATCAACAAAAATTCTGTGCTTCTTAAATGAAGTATCGGGAATAATGGAATACCAATAAACAGTGACGAGTTTGAGGAACCTTTCCTCTATACTCTAAAACCTCGCCCTGTGTAAAGCACAAGTATGTTCGCAAGGAGCACTGGTTCAGCTCGTTCACAGTTTTCAATTTCAATAAAATGCTTTGGTCATCTGATTACCTTTAACCTGCAAACAATATGTAAAATGCGTATCCTGTTGTGAAAAGAGTCGTGCAGCCAGTACCTGTATCCTTTTGAAGGAGACAACCAAAACCCAAAAAAAAACCATGATGGGTTTACAAAGTGCCAAAGATGTCACAGCCGTGAAAAACTGATTCGGACCCAGGATTTTATATTCATTATTCAATGTGCATTTCAAAAGGAAAAAGGGGTTATTTAGGTTTCGGTCGCCATCTAGCGGTTGAGTGACAATGCCTCATCGCAGTGGCGGACCCAGAACATTTTTCTGGGGGGGGGGGGGGGGGGGACGCCTGTGAAATTTTGAAATTTGAAGCGTCGATGGAAGCAAATTTTGGGCCATTTTGTATTGAAAAAAGGCAAAATTTGAGGGGTTTTTGGGGGGGCACGTGCCGGGTGCTCCCGTGTCCCCCCCCTCTCCGTGGATCCGCCACTGCCTTATCGTGCTTCCACGACAAGCAATTACTCGCGGTGCTTTCTGAGTCGATTTCCCTCGAACGAGTGGGCGAAGAGAGGCACGAAAATGCTCATTGTTGAAACACGCAAAAACATTGAAATTTTGACCTCGACTCATTCAAATTTTTCTCCATTGGATGTACCATAGAGAGTTTTTAAAAGGTAAAAAAAGTGTTTTAGGTGTCTACTATGCATTTTTAAACATTTTTTACGCTCGCAAACATCTTAGAAAATTTTTGAAAGTAGGTCTAAAAATGCACTTTTTTCCGTTTTTTGCCGGATTTTCGGAAATTTCAAGGCCTTTGCTCCAACAGAAGATATCAATTTTGGAATTCCAGATTTTTCTCAGTTGTTTGTCACCCCAAGACACAACTTTCCCGAACGAAGCCCAAACGCTATCGTGACTTTCGTGATTTTCGATACGGTCTAATGTACGAATCTAAACGAAACATTCCAATGTTTGTAAGTTCTGTTCATGCTTACATAAACGAGATGGTTCCATCTATGTAATTATAAGTCGGTGATATAGTGTCTAGTGTAGCGCGGGTTGTTTGAAATGGAACGTATTTTCTGAGTAAATGAGTGGATTTTGAAAGTTTTTAATGTGCGCATCGTTATTTTCGCCGAATTGCACGTTAGAAACAATGAGTTATATTGATGCAGCAAAAGTACGCAACAGACCCATTCCTAGAGATTTTTCCCCTGACCATATGTTCCTAGGTACAAGGAATGAGGTACAAGGGGTGACATCGAGGTGCGCAACGGCATCGACGACTATGGACGCGGACCGATCTACTTAACGATCTACCTAGAAAAATAGGCTCAGAAACTCGTCAAATCAAAGTACTCCCCGTTTTCTTTCTTTCACGTCCATTCCTCACATTCAGGGCAAAGGGCAAATCTCGAGGAATCCTCAAGTAGAAGCCACCTCAAGGCAGTTTTTTCATTGGGTTCCTGAATTGAGGCCCTGCGTGTGAGCAAAAAGGTAATGTCACCAAAACCCAGCTTGTGACCCCTCTTTCGACTCTGCTTTGCAAATTGAGTCGATTCGTCCTCAAGGGTTTTCATACCTTTTGCATCTGAGGCTCTTACACTAATGCATATCAACTCTTGACTCATATAAACATGGGCAAAAAGGTGATGTCACCAAAACCCAGCTTGTAACCCCTCTATTTACTCAGCTTTGCCAATTGAGTCGATCACCCTCAAGGGTTTTCATACCTTTTGAAACTGGGGCCGTTTCACTGACAAGTCATGCCTGTGTAGAATTGGCAAAAAGGTGATAACGCTCAAACGCAGCGTGTGACCCCTCTATCGCTTCAGCTTGGCGAATGGAGTCGATCGCCCTCAAGGGTTTTCATATCTTTTGCATCTGAGGCTCTTTTACACATTCATATCAACTCTTTACACATATAAACATGGACAAAAAGGTGATGTCAAAAAACCCCGCTTGTGACCCTATATCGCTTCAGCTTGGCAAATGGAGTCGATCGCCCTCAAGGGGTTTTTATCTCTTTTGCATCTGAGGCTCTTTTACAATTCATCTCACCTCATTTCTCATAAACATGGGCAAAAAGGTGATGTCAACAAAACCCCCCTTGTGACCCCCCTATCGCTTCAGCTTGGCGAATGGAGTCGATCGGCCTCCAGGGTTTTCATATCTTTTGCATCTGAGGCTCTTTTACACATTCATATCAACTCTTTACTCATATAAACATGGGCAAAAAGGTGATGTCAACAAAACCCCGCTTGTGACCCCCCTATCGCTTCAGCTTGGCGAATGGAGTCGATCGCCCTCAAGGGTTTTCAATCTTTTGCATCTAAGGCTCTTTTACACATTCATATCAACTCTTTACTCATAAAAACATGGGCAAAAAGGTGATGTCAACAAAACCCCGCTTGTGACCCCTCTATCGCTTCAGCTTGGCGAAAGGAGTCGATCGCCCTCAAGGGTTTTCATATCTTTTGCATCTGAGGCTCTTTTACACATTCATATCAACTCTTTACTCATATAAAAAGGGGAAAAAGGTGATGTCAACAAACCCGCTTGTGACCCCTCTATCGCTTCAGCTTGGCGAATGGAGCCGATCGCCCTCAAGGGTTTTCATCTCTTTTGCATCTGAGGCTCTTTTACACATTCATACCACCTCATTACTCATAAAAACATGGGCAAAAAGGTGATGTCAACAAAACCCCGCTTGTGACCCCCTATCCCTTCAGCTTGGCGAATGGAGTCGATCGCCCTCAAAAGGGTTTTTATCTCTTTTTCATCTGAGGCTCTTTTACACATTCATATCAACTCTTTACTCATATAAACATGGGCAAAAAGGTGATGTCAACAAAACCCGCTTGTGGCCCCTATATCGCTTCAGCTTGGCGAATGGAGTCGATCGCCCTCAAGGGTTTTCACATCTTTTGCATCTGAGGCTCTTTTACACATTCATACAACTCTTTTCTCATAAACATGGGAAAAAAAGGGGATGTCAACAAAACCCCCCTTGTGACCCCCCTATCGCTTCAGCTTGGCGAATGGAGTCGATCGCCCTCAAGGGTTTTCATCTCTTTGCATCTGAGGCTCTTTTATTATTCATATCAACTCTTTACTCATATAAACATGGGCAAAAAGGTGATGTCAACAAAAACCCCCCTAGTGACCCCCCTATCGCTTCAGCTTGGCGAATGGAGTCGATCGCCCTCAAGGGTTTCCCTATCTTTTGCATCTGAGGCTCTTTTACACATTCATATCAACTCTTTACTAATATAAAAATGGGCAAAAAGGTGATGTCAACAAAACCCCGCTTGTGACCCCTCTATCGCTTCAGCTTGGCGAATGGAGTCGATCGCCCTCAAGGGTTTTTATATCTTTTGCATCTGAGGCTCTTTTACACATTCATATCAACTCTTTACTCATATAAACATGGGCAAAAAGGTGATGTCAACAAAACCCCCTTGTGACCCCTTATCGCTCAGCTTGGCGAATGGAGTCGATCTCCCCCAAGGGTTTTCATCTCTTTTTCATCTGAGGCCCTTTTTCACATTTATATCAACTCTTTTCTCATATAAAAATGGGCAAAAAGGTGATGTCAACAAAACCCGCTTGTGACCCCTATATCGCTTCAGCTTGGCGAATGG
The DNA here is from genome assembly GCA_011764245.1 of Trialeurodes vaporariorum. Lineage (NCBI taxonomy): Eukaryota > Metazoa > Arthropoda > Insecta > Hemiptera > Aleyrodidae > Trialeurodes > Trialeurodes vaporariorum. Next base: position 63,963,153 of record VMOF01000320.1, on the reverse strand, counting down.
AGTCAATCGCCCCCAAGGGTTTTTATCTCTTTTTCCCTCTGAGGCTCTTTTACACATTCATATCAACTCTTTACTCATATAAACATGGGCAAAAAGGTGATGTCAACAAAACCCCGCTAGTGACCCCTCTATCGCTTCAGCTTGGCGAATGGAGTCGATCGCCCTCAAGGGTTTTCACATCTTTTGCATCTGAGGCCCTTTTTCACATTCATATCAACTCTTTACTCATATAAACATGGGCAAAAAGGTGATGTCAACAAAACCCCGCTAGTGACCCCCTATCGCTTCAGCTTGGCGAATGGAGTCGATCGCCCTCAAGGGTTTTCATATCTTTTGCATCTGAGGCTCTTTTACACATTCATATCAACTCTTTTCTCATATAAACATGGGCAAAAAGGTGATGTCAACAAAACCCCCCTTGTGACCCCTATATCGCTTCAGCTGGCGAATGGAGTCGATCCCCTCAAGGGTTTTCATCCTTTTTGCATCTGAGGCTCTTTTACACATTCATATCAACTCTTTACTCATATAAACATGGGCAAAAAGGTGATGTCAACAAAACCCCGCTTGTGACCCCCATATCGCTTCAGCTTGGCGAATGGAGTCAATCGCCCTCAAGGGTTTTTATCTCTTTCCCTCTGAGGCCCTTTTTCACATTCATATCAACTCTTTTCTCATATAAACATGGGCAAAAAGGTGATGTCAACAAAACCCCGCTTGTGACCCCTCTATCGCTTTAGCTTGGCGAATGGAGTCGATCGCCCCCAAGGGTTTTCATTTTTTTGCATCTGAGGCCTTTACACATTCATATCAACTCTTTCTCATATAAACATGGCAAAAAGGTGATGTCAAAAAACCCCTTGTGACCCCTCTATCGCTTCAGCTTGGCGAATGGAGTCGATCGCCCTCAAGGGTTTTATATCTTTTGATCTGAGGCTCTTTTTCACATTCTCTCACCCCAAATCATATAAACATGGGCAAAAAGGTGATGTCAACAAAACCCCCCTTGTGACCCCTCTATCGCTTCAGCTTGGCGAATGGAGTCGATCGCCCTAAAGGGGTTTTTATATCTTTTGCATCTGGGCTCTTTTACACATTCATCTCACCCCATTTCTCATATAAACTGGGCAAAAAGGTGATGTCAAAAAAACCCCCCTTGTGACCCCCCTATCGCTTCAGCTTGGCGAATGGAGTCGATCGCCCTGAAGGGTTTTTATATCTTTTGCATCTGTGGCTCTTTTACACATTCATCTCACCTCATTACTCATATAAAAATTTGGGGAAAAAGGTGATGTCAACAAAACCCCGCTTGTGACCCCTCTTTTGCTTCAGCTTGGCGAATGGAGTCGATCGCCTTCAAGGGTTTTCATATCTTTTGCATCTGAGGCTCTTTTACACATTCATATCAACTCTTTACTCATATAAACATGGGCAAAAAGGTGATGTCAACAAAACCCCCCTTGTGACCCCCCTATCGCTTCAGCTTGGCGAATGGTGTCGATCGCCCTCAAGGGTTTTTATATCTTTTGCATCTGAGGCTCTTTTACACATGCATATCAACTCTTTACTCATAAAACATGGTCAAAAAGGGGATGTCAACAAAACCCCCCTTGTGACCCCCCTATCGCTTCAGCTTGGCGAATGGAGTCGATCGCCCTCAAGGGTTTTTATCTCTTTTTCATCTGAGGCTCTTTTACACATTCATATCAACTCTTTACTCATATAAACATGGGCAAAAAGGTGATGTCAACAAAACCCCCCTTGTGACCCCCCTATCGCTTCAGCTTGGCGAATGGAGTCGATCGCCCTCAAGGGTTTTCATTTTTTTGCATCTGAGGCTTTTTTACACATTCGTCTCACCTCATTACTTATAAACATGGGCAAAAGGTGATGTCAACAAAAACCCCCCTTGTGACCCCTCTATCGCTTCAGCTTGGCGAATGGAGTCGATCGCCCTAAAGGGTTTTTATCTCTTTTTCCCTCTGAGGCTCTTTTACACATTTATCTCACCCCATTACTCATAAAAAAATGGGCAAAAGGTGATGTCAACAAAACCCGCTTGTGACCCCTCTATCGCTTCAGCTTGGCGAATGGAGTCGATCGCCCTCAAGGGTTTTCATCTCTTTTGCATCTGAGGCTCTTTTACTTTTTATATCAACTCTTTACTCATATAAACATGGGCAAAAAGGTGATGTCAACAAAACCCCGCTAGTGACCCCTCTATCGCTTCAGCTTGGCGAATGGAGTCGATCGCCCTCAAGGGTTTCCCTATCTTTTGCATCTGAGGCTATTTTACACATTCATATCAACTCTTTACTCATATAAACATGGGCAAAAGGTGATGTCAACAAAACCCCGCTTGTGACCCCTCTATCGCTTCAGCTTGGCGAATGGAGTCGATCGCCCTCAAGGGGTTTTTATATCTTTTGCATCTGAGGCTCTTTTACACATTCATATCAACTCTTTACTCATATAAACATGGGCAAAAAAGGGGATGTCAACAAAACCCCCCTTGTGACCCTATATCGCTGCAGCTGGCGAATGGAGTCGATCTCCCTCAAGGGTTTTCATCTCTTTTGCATCTGAGGCTCTTTTACACATTCATATCAACTCTTTACTCATATAAACATGGGCAAAAGGTGATGTCAACAAAACCCCGCTTGTGACCCCTATATCGCTTTAGCTTGGCGAATGGAGTCAAACGCCCTCAAGGGTTTTTATCTCTTTTCCCTCTGAGGCTCTTTTACACATTCATATCAACTCTTTACTCATATAAACATGGGCAAAAAGGTGATGTCAACAAAACCCCGCTTGTGACCCCTCTATCGCTTCAGCTTGGCGAATGGAGTCGATCGCCCTCAAGGGTTTTCACATCTTTTGCATCTGAGGCTCTTTTACACATTCATATCAACTCTTTACTCATATAAACATGGGCAAAAAGGTGATGTCAACAAAACCCCGCTGTGACCCCTCTATCGCTTCAGCTTGGCGAATGGAGTCGATCGCCCTCAAGGGTTTTCATATCTTTTGCATCTGAGGCTCTTTTACACATTCATATCAACTCTTTTCTCATATAAACATGGGCAAAAAGGTGATGTCAACAAAACCCCGCTTGTGACCCCTATATCGCTGCAGCTCGGCGAATGGAGTCGATCTCCCTCAAGGGTTTTCATCCTTTTTTGCATCTGAGGCTCTTTTACACATTCATATCAACTCTTTACTCATATAAACATGGGCAAAAAGGTGATGTCAACAAAACCCCGCTTGTGACCCCTATATCGCTTCAGCTTGGCGAATGGAGTCATCGCCCTCAAGGGTTTTTATCTCTTTTCCCTCTGAGGCCCTTTTTCACATTCATATCAACTCTTTACTCATATAAACATGGGCAAAAAGGTGATGTCAACAAAAACCCCCCTTTTGACCCCTCTATCGCTTCAGCTTGGCGAATGGAGTCGATCGCCCTCAAGGGTTTCAATCTTTTGTATCTGAGGCTCTTTTACACATTCATCTCAACTCATTACACATATAAACATGGGCAAAAAGGTGATGTCAAAAAAACCCTCTTGTGACCCTCTATCGCTTCAGCTTGGCGAATGGAGTCGATCGCCCTAAGGGTTTTTATATCTTTTGCATCTGTGGCTCTTTACACATTCATCTCCTCAAATCATATAAACTTTGGGGAAAAGGTGATGTCAACAAAACCCCGCTTGTGACCCCTCTTTTGCTTCAGCTTGGCGAATGGAGTCGATCGCCCTCAAGGGTTTTCATATCTTTTTCATCTGAGGCTCTTTTAAAATTCATATCAACTCTTTACTCATATAAACATGGGCAAAAAGGTGATGTCAACAAAACCCCCCTTGTGACCCCCCTATCGCTTCAGCTTGGCGAATGGGTCGATCGCCCTCAAGGGGTTTTTATCTCTTTTTTATCTGAGGCTCTTTTACACATGCATATCAACTCTTTACTCATAGAAACATGGTCAAAAAGGTGATGTCAACAAAACCCCGCTTGTGACCCCTCTATCGCTTCAGCTTGGCGAATGGAGTCGATCGCCCTCAAGGGTTTTCATCTTTTTGCATCTGAGGCTCTTTTTCACATTCATATCAACTCTTTTCTCAAAAAACATGGGCAAAAAGGTGATGTCAAAAAAACCCCGCTTGTGACCCCTCTATCGCTTCAGCTTGGCGAATGGAGTCGATCGCCCTCAAGGGTTTTCATTTTTTTGCATCTGAGGCTTTTTTACACATTCGTCTCACCTCATTACTCATATAAACATGGGCAAAAGGGGGATGTCAACAAAACCCCGCTTGTGACCCCTCTATGCTTCAGCTTGGCGAATGGAGTCGATCGCCCTAAAGGGGTTTTTATCTCTTTTCCCTCTGAGGCCCTTTTTCACATTCATCTCACCTCATTACTCATAAAAACATGGGCAAAAGGTGATGTCAACAAAAACCCCCCTTTGACCCCTCTATCGCTTCAGCTTGGCGAATGGAGTCGATCGCCCTCAAGGGTTTTTATATCTTTTTCATCTGAGGCTCTTTTTCACATTTATATCAACCTTTACTCATATAAAAATGGGCAAAAAGGTGATGTCAACAAAACCCCGCTTGTGACCCCTATATCGCTTCAGCTTGGCGAATGGAGTCGATCTCCCTCAAGGGTTTTCATCTCTTTTGCATCTGAGGCTCTTTTAAACATTCATATCAACTGTTTACTCATATAAACATGGGCAAAAAGGTGATGTCAACAAAACCCCGCTTGTGACCCCTTTATCGCTTCAGCTTGGCGAATGGAGTCGATCGCCCTCAAGGGTTTTCATCTCTTTTGCATCTGAGGCTCTTTTACACATTCATATCAACTCTTTACTCATATAAACATGGGCAAAAAGGTGATGTCAACAAAACCCCGCTAGTGACCCCTCTATCACTTCAGCTTGGCGAATGGAGTCGATCGCCCTCAAGGGTTTTCACATATTTTGAATCTGAGGCTCTTTTACACATTCATATCAATTTTTTCTCATATAAACATGGACAAAAGGTGATGTCAAAAAAAACCCCCCTTGTGACCCCTCTATCGCTTCAGCTTGGCGAATGGAGTCGATCGCCCTCAAGGGTTTCATATCTTTTGCATCTGAGGCTCTTTTACACATTCATCTCACCTCTTACTCATATAAACATGGGCAAAAAGGTGATGTCAACAAAACCCCCTTTTGACCCCTCTATCGCTTCAGCTTGGCGAATGGAGTCGATCGCCCTGAAGGGTTTTTATATCTTTTGCATCTGTGGCTCTTTTTCACATTCATCTCACCTCATTACTCATATAAACAGGGGAAAAAGGTGATGTCAACAAAACCCCCCTTGTGACCCCTCTATCGCTTCAGCTTGGCGAATGGAGTCGATCGCCCTCAAGGGTTTTTATCTCTTTTGCATCTGAGGCTTTTTTACACATTATCCACCTCATTTCTCATATAAAAATGGGCAAAAGGGGGATGTCAACAAAACCCCGCTTGTGACCCCTCTATCGCTTCAGCTTGGCGAATGGAGTCGATCGCCCCAAAGGGGTTTTTATCTCTTTTTCCCTCTGAGGCTCTTTTACACATTCATTCACCTCATTACTCATAAAAACATGGGCAAAAAGGTGATGTCAAAAAACCCCCCGGGGACCCCTCTATCGCTTCAGCTTGGCGAATGGAGCCGATCGCCTTTAAGGGTTTTTTATATCTTTTGCATCTGAGGCTCTTTTACACATTCATATCAACTCTTTACTCATATAAACATGGGCAAAAAGGTGATGTCAACAAATCCCCGCTAGTGACCCCTCTATCACTTCAGCTTGGCGAATGGATTCGATCGCCCTCAAGGGTTTTCACATATTTTGCATCTGAGGCTCTTTTACACATTCATATCAACTCTTTACTCATAAAAAAATGGACAAAAAAGGGGATGTCAAAAAAACCCCCTTGTGACCCCTCTATCGCTTCAGCTTGGCGAATGGAGTCGATCGCCCTCAAGGGTTTCATATCTTTTGCATCTGAGGCTCTTTTACACATTCATCTCACCTCATTACTCATATAAACATGGGCAAAAAGGTGATGTCAACAAAACCCCTCTTGTGACCCCTCTATCGCTTCAGCTTGGCGAATGGAGTCGATCGCCCTCAAGGGTTTCATATCTTTGCATCTGTGGCTCTTTTACACATTCATCTCACCTCATTACTCATATAAACATGGGCAAAAAGGTGATGTCAACAAAACCCCGCTTGTGACCCCTCTATCGCTTCAGCTTGGCGGATGGAGTCGATCGCCCTCAAGGGTTTTCATATCTTTTGCATCTGAGGCTCTTTTACACATTCATATCAACTCTTTACTCATATAAACATGGGCAAAAAGGTGATGTCAACAAAACCCCGCTTGTGACCCCTCTATCGCTTCAGCTTGGCGAATGGAGTCGATCGCCCTCAAGGGTTTTCATCTCTTTTGCATCTGAGGCTCTTTTACACATTCATCTCACCTCATTACTCATAAAAACATGGGCAAAAAGGTGATGTCAACAAAACCCCGCTTGTGACCCCTCTATCCCTTCAGCTTGGCGAATGGAGCCGATCGCCTTCAAGGGTTTTCATATCTCTTGCATCTGAGGCTCTTTTACACATGCATATCAACTCTTTACTCATAGAAACATGGGCAAAAAGGTGATGTCAACAAAACCCCGCTTGTGACCCCTCTATCGCTTCAGCTTGGCGAATGGAGTCGATCGCCCTCAAGGGTTTTCATATCTTTTGCATCTGAGGCTCTTCCACTCATGCATATCAACTCTTGACTCAATAAACATGGACATTATAACATTATAACGTTATTCGTATACTATCTCCTCAGCATATTTTATCTTTCCGATGAGAGCAAACATTGATTTGTATGAAACTGAAAATTTTACTGAGAATTACATGTTTTTATTGAAATCTCCATGAAAAATATCGTTTTTGCGTTGTCTTTTTTCAACAAACGGATAAGTGCCTTTTTTGCATTAAAGTCCTCAATTGATGCAATTCCCGGGAAAAAGGCCAATAAAACAACGGGTGTGCTGCAATTTTGAGCAATCAGCATTATAATTGAATACAGCCTTACAACTGAAGAGCGCGGATTTTGTTTTATAGGCCGTTTTTCCGGAAATTGCCTCAATAGCACCCTTAGAGTTTCCATGTGGCTAGAGTTAAGACGAAAGAAGTTGTGGGCTTTGTTTACATGTAATTTATTCTGAGGGCCATTGGTCTAAGTCAAAGATTACAGTGACATTGAGTTATTAAAGGTATCAATTTTTCATTGGCTTTGCTTGAGAGACAAAAACTTTTCTAAAAAAATATCAGTATTTTCAATGTATCATTTTAAACAGGATGGCAGACATGGGCACCCGCAGAAAAATTTTCAAGGGGGGGGGGGGTTAAAAAGTAGAACCGCAATGGAAGGTCTAGGTACCCCCCCCCCCCCCCCCGAAGAAAAAATGGATTTTTTTGCGTCATCCAAACAGTAAGCAATTACTTACTAAGCAGCGTTGCTGTAGGTGTACCAAATAATAATGATAATTTTGGAGTGTTTGATAATATGAATAAAGGGACAACAGTCAGATAACGATATCAGAAAAATGTATAATTCTACTGTTCCTTGCCAAAAGTGAGTTAAAGTTAAAAAATAAACTGTTAATGAAGTTCGTCAACTATTATCCCTTTGATTAACATTTCATTTATTTTTGTTCCTTTCATCTTTTATCGTGAAATTTTGAATGTTTTGAATTCAGGGGGGGGGCAAGTACCCCCTCTTGCCCCCCATGATGCCAGACTATGTCTTTTTTTAAAATTACAGACCTTTTAACAATAATTCTATGAAAACTTAGTATATTTAGCGATCTATTTCCTCTTATAGGAGTCAATACAAAATCTGGTGTTTTCTGATGGCCTAACAAATGGCAACTGAGGCAATCGAACGGATGAAATCGCTCTTTATCACGGATTTACAACTGACGTGCAGGTTACAGGAAAAGTGTCTGATTGTGAGCGTGACAGTCTGGACCAAACAAACGCCGCCTTCGTTGAAAGCAGCGATTCTGAATGTGAGGGACGGGGGAGGGAGGAAGTTGGGCCAGAACACGGGCATCTCTTTTTTCCTCAAGAAAACGAGGGTGGATCCTGGATAGTGGATAAGGGTCCACCGCATCAAATATTCATTGAAGAGTAACGTCAACTAACGCGAAAAGCTCTTGTTTATTTGCTCATCTATTCATGTTCATAATTACTAAAGCGACCCAATGATTACTCGGCTGGATAGGCGACACACCGCTCATCGCTCGATCAATGGGAAAGGATTTGTTAGTCTCTGGACATGAATTACAACGAGGCTCGTTTCGGACATGGAAAATGTACTTCTGGAGTCCCCATAAGTATCTACGAGAGATTTATCACGTCTCTCGCAGTTTCGTTTCGTTTCGTTTCGTTTCAATCCATTTCATGGACAGAAAAAGGTATAGCTGAATGGGACTCTTGCTAACTTTTTATATGTATGAGTAATTACATGCGTAAAGTTGAGTTGAACGCCGCGAAAATGGCGATAAGCATGTGACAAACTTATGAAATTTAATTTAATCAAATACTCACAAAATGACTTTAAAGTTTAGGGCGTAATAGCGGAGCTACAAAGGACGCAGGTGAAATATCACAGAAAAAAATAAAAAAATCTGTTGACTTTACAGCCTGGGGTGTTGAAAAAGTGTGTAGAATGTTAGTATGTTGGATTAACAGGCATGAACGGTTCAATTAGCACCACTTTTAGTCAAATTAACTCCTCTGACGATTAATTTTACAGCTCAGATCTGTTGATACAACGTACTAACCTGCAACACACTTTTTGAACCCCCTATTCTGTAAAATCAACAGATTTTTTTCAGTGCATGATGAGAGATTTCTATCTGATTTGAGGCTTCTCTCTGTTTGTAACTATAGAGAAACAAACAAATAAACTTGGATCCCCGATTAGAAATGGCGTAGCTTCAATGACGTAGATCTACCATTTAGGATCAAAGATGGCGGAGCTATTTAGGTATCATAGGAGATTCCTATCTAATTTGTCACACTCTTTAAAGAAGCATACCTACAGAGGAAAATCTAAAAGTAGAAGGGAATCTCCCGTGGTACCTGCGTAGTTCCACCATTACGCATTAACCCTTCAACGACCAGGTTTGTTCAAAATAACGCCCCTGATCCGTTTATTAAGAGAAGGTAGTTAACTGTTCGTACTCGGGGGAGCTGGCATTGCCTATACGAAGCATTGAAGGCGCCAGACGACATTTTATTTTGTAAGTGTTTTCATCGATAATTACTTTTATCCAGAATGAAGACCCAAACAATATGAAATAGACTTGAGAAGAAAAACGAGAATACTCGGGCTTGGCCCATCAGGGGTTAAATTATAAAGTCATTTTGTGGGTCTGCGAGTAGATATTTTTCAATGGGTCCATCATCGTTTTCCCTGCGGTTTTCACGTAAGCTTTCACCATTCGATCTCTTTAAGCAATAAAATAAGCGAGAGGCATATATTGAGGAGTGTGGAAGTTCACAATGGAATGCCTACAAATAGATGAGCGCCTTCGATCCATGATGTAGGCACAAATTGTATCGCGGAGTGAGTTGAATGAACCCTCACCAGTAAACACGTTATTTTAAAATGTATTTAAAATTTTGTTTTTAAAATTGTCGTAAATTTTTTAAAAATTTTTTTAAAAATATCGTAATTTAACTGTCGTAAATTTTTTTAAAAATTTTTATCTCTCAGCTATTTTAAAATATTGTAACTTTTAGAGCATGAGTGTCATGCTCTATTGAAATCGTTTCTACAAGGTCAAAAATGTTTTCTTATAGGAACGGCAGGGTTTCGGGGGTCCGCTCGGGGGATCGCTTGGTTTCAGTATCGAGAACGGGCCTCGAGGACCGATTGACCCATGTGATTCCGCCAATCCGGTGTCCCCCCAAATTTTGTCGCTTTTTCTTTGTGGCGGGGTTTTTGGCCAAGATTGAGGTTAAGCATTTTTGGGAATGTAATTACGTTACAAATTTTGGATCAGACTTCAACGAAATTTTCTGTATGAGATATTGAGGTTTTATATCAGAGGATTGTGTCCATGTTTCGTGTATTCTGCGATTTAAAATGCATTTAGATGATTTCAAATTTCCAATCCTTTTATTGTTGATGTTTCGGTCCGCTAAAAGAGTTCGTTTGGGGAACGCGATCGGCGTTGCGTTTTAAAGGGGAATCCTCAGCGACCTGTAGTAAGATTCTATCCGCTAGATAACGCCACTGTTCCGCGGTCCAGAAACCATGCTTTTTCCGCCTTTAATCGTTAATTTCGAGAGCTAGAGTTAACTTTTCGAAAATGTAAGAACGTTGCGTTCTAGATCAAATCCTAAGGAAAAATTTTTAAAACCATTCCGACCATGGACGAAGATATAACTAAGGACTGCCGACTTCCTATCTCCGCCCCGTTAAAACCTGTTAGCGGGTTTTCGAGCGCGACCGCAGCGCTCCAAGCAGCAGTAAGGGTCAACTAAAAATGAACCGCTGCAGCGGTGGCCGCTCCGGCTCCCTTTCTCCCAGCCTTCCCGCAAATGTATACCGTGTAGGTAAATTTTAATCACGATTTAACGAAGGGAACAAATGATCAGCGAATTAAAAAGAAGCAAAATCCCCAAAAAACAAACGTCTGGAGTATTTTTTGAAAGATTCCTGAATTGTCGAAAAAGATTAATCAAGGACTGAAATATATACCCCAGTTTAAACCCCAAAACGGAATCAAAAAAGAAAGAGTACAAAACATTTGTTTTATTAGTAGAGATCAGGCGACTCTTTTTAAATTTTCTGATGATTTCTGTTACCTTGTCCAAAGTTGATTCAGAATTTCCCTTGCTTTCGATCTTCCATTGAGATACTGAGTTATCTGATCCTCTGGGTCGCCGACAACAGTTGACAGCCATGCCATAACAGACCAACTCCAACAACGGTTTTTGCAGTAGCACAGCATGTGAGCATGGGCACATCGTCAGGATCGCTCACTTGAAAGAGTAGTTCAGCTGACCGCTGCTTGGAGCGCTGGGGGCGAGAGCAAAACAGGACTAACAACAGTCGGCAGTCCTTAGTTATATCTTCGTCCATGGTTTTGCGACGACCTCCCCTCCCCTTTGCCCTCCCCCCGAACTACTGCACCTACGCCCACAACAGTTGCTTGCCGCGTTGTGCAGATTGCATGAATGATGTGTGTCCATCTACTTCATCCCAATTTCACAGCCATCACGGATGCCACGCCCGCCACGGGTCTTCTACCTGGTTTTATGCGACATCGGTCATCGTGGCCCAGTGTTACATGGTAATCAGCGGCGGATTCGGGAAAGGCACGCCCCCCCCCCAACTCACGGTAGCCTTTGCCTTTTTTCAACAGAAAAAATCCCATAAATTCCTCCCTGCAAATTTGAAAATTCATAGGCGTGAACCCCCCCCCCCCCCCCTAAAAGAATTTTCTGGATCCGCCATTGGTAGAAATTTTTTGCGGCACACTACGCCGGATTCCCGTGCGCTTTCCCACACTTACCTTTCTCCCTTATCTGTCAATGGGCGCCCCCCGAGGGGCGGCGCGGCGCCCCCCCCCCTAATTCAGAAAAATCAAAACTTTACAATAAAAAAGAATCGGAACATTCGAAGATCAAATAATAACGAAAGGAGTAAGAGTTAACAAACTTTATTCTTAGTTTACTTTACAATTTTAATTATGGGCGTAATTTAGGGGGGGGGGGCAGGGCGGGAAGTAGCCCCCCCCCTAAGCAGTGGTGCCCAACCACCCCTTGCCACTATACAGCTCGCCCCCCAGTTTCAGGATTCCTCTCCCCCCCCCCCCCAGATCTAGATCTCCCCCTGATTTTTACCCCACCCCCTCCTGATTCAGACGACATCATCCTTCCCACCCGTCATCTCCCTCGCCGAAAGAAGTTTTAAAATCTACTAGTATGAACGTGTCTACATTGGCAACTACCGTTGGCAACGAGAATTTTGCGAATTTCCCTTTAAAAAATTCAGAATCCTCTGGTCGATAATTACATGATTAGAGAATGTATAGGCAAGAGTTTTGGTTTTGTTAATTTAAATAGGTTAACTCTTAGAATTCATCAGGACAATGAAAATAAAGAAGGAATAGTTGTACTTAGCTTTTTACTATTTCTATCATCTGATGCTGTCACTTTATTCATAATATCAAACACGTCAAAAATAGAATTACTTTTGATACAACTACATGCTACAATCACTTACAATTTCTACCATTTGGAAGGATAATTGATTTATTTTCTATTTTGGGCGGAAGTGGGGGGGGGGATTCTCTAGACTTGCCCGTCTCTAGGTGGTGTCCCCTAGACCTTCCATTGACATTCAAAAAGTTGCCCCTCCGGGCAATTGTTTTGCGGGTGCCCATGTCTTTGTCCATGGTCTCTGAACCAGAAATTGAACGTTCTTCCCGGTCTGTGGTTGCCTTCTTTTCTCATAAGTTTAGACACGGCCACCCTGTAAACCCCACAACAAGTTAAAAGTCCGCAATCCGCACCCTCGACCCGCAGCCACTATCAAAGTAAATTGCCGGTTGACTTGCAGGTACTCTCCTCCTCCTCCCCCAACTTAGATTAGACACAAATAAAAAATTTAAAAAAAAAAAAAAAAAAAAAAAAAAAAAAGGTGAAAATAGAATGTATGCCCCAGCAAAGGGCCCCCTCCACATTTTTCCAAGAGAGGGAGCGACCCCCTTGCCAGCGTAACTCCGAAAAAAGTAATTCCAACTGGGGTCCATGTAACTCAAGTAAGGTCTCAAAATGAAATCAGATGGATCCAAAATTTTAACGGCGAGTACCGGTAAGCTTACTCTTTTGATCGGTCCAAACCGGATTGCGATACATCGATTTACTCTCGAGATATCGATTTTTCAAAGGCGCGCGGTATAGGGTCAGAAATCTAAGATTCTCTAAAAACCGCGAATTTCGACTCTCATGGACCTAGCATGCGCCGTGAGAAGTCATATGTGAGTTTTTTGAGTTCACATGAAGTTCATTAAGGGCCCTGACAAATGTCGGACCGATAAAGTCTATATCGGGGGGGGGGGGGGGGGGGGCGTGGCCCCAACTCCAGCGTAAGTCTCACGTACAATGTCTAACTGCGGCCGCGGGGGGTCCCATAAGATCCGTTTAAAAAATTGGATGGATCTGAATTTTTTTCAAGAATTTTCTAAAAGCTGAAGCTACCGCCCAATCCAAACCGCAGTGCGCAATCCATCGATTCGTTCTCGAGATATCGATTTTTCAAAGGCGCGCGGTCTTGTCAGATCGACCTTAGAGGGGCGCTGGAGGCTGGAAAAAGGCGAATTTCGTCTCTCACGAACCAGTCGTGTGCCGTATTATATCGGTTCCGCTTCTTTTCGGGTCCCAATGATGTCCTGAGAGGGCCCAATGCAGTTTCGAGCCAAAAAATATCATCTTGGGGGGGGGGGCAACTACTCCCCGTTTCAGCGTAACTCTGACAAGAAATGTCTAACTGCGGCCGCGAGAGGTCCTGTAAGGTCATTAAATAAACTCGGATGGATCTGAAATTTTCGAGGTTGTCAGTCACAAGCAAGCGCTTTTGACCGGTGCAAACCGAATTGCAATACATCGATTCACTATCGAGATATCGATTTTTCAAAGGCGCACGGTCTTGTCAGATCGAACATTGAAACAAGCTGTGGATACATACTCTGTATCCGCGAATTTCGTCTCTCATGGACCGTTTAAGCTCCCTTAAAAATCGAATGAGCTTTTTTCAAGTTCATATTACGTTCCTTAAGGGCCTTGATGAGTGTCGGATGACATTTGATCAATATTAACATTCATTTTTTAATCTGAGACAAAAAGAGCTGAAACCATAAAGACGAAGAATTTCCATCGTGATGACTTGGTTCAAGCGAGGAAAATTCTATAGAAGTCCCAAATAACTAGACTAGACTTTCCGGCTTGCTAGGATTGGTATTAAGAATTTCCTTCCTGATGACTTTGGTTCAGGCGAGAGAAATCTAAAAAAGTCCCAAATAACTAAACTAGACTTTGCGGCTTGCTAGGATTGGTATTGCGTCATCCGATTTTAAAAGAACTATCACTATCGAAATCGATTTTCAAAACCACAGTATTCACCTCGCCTCGTGAACAACTGTTTCAACACGCTATAAGTAAATTTTCATTCCCACTTTGACCTATCAAGTTATTTTTACAGCGATCACTGTGATACCAACACAAATGCAGCGTTGCGATTGATTTTGTCGCAGTTTTGTACTATCAATATGGAACTCCACACTTACAATGATTTACGGCCGACACTCATGCTCTCTTTGCTAACACTGTTCCAGTGTTGCAAGTTCCAACTTGTTTTTTTTTTTTTTTTTTTTTTTTTAAATATTTTAAAAGTACTTTAGATGAAAGTTTAAAAAAAATTTTTTTAAAATTTTTCATTCATAAACATTTTAAAAAAACTGACTGACAAACTTTTTGAAATTTTGTTAAAATTTTTTCAGAAAATATTTCTTGAAAATATTTTAAAAACATTTTTAGGTGAAAAATTTAAAAAAAAAAATTAAAAATTTTATCTCGCAACTATTTTAAAATATTAAAAAAATATTTTTAAAAAAAAGTTTCAAAAAAATTTTAAAAATATTTCAAAATATTTTTCTGAAATTATTTTCCTGACAAAGTTGAAAATATTTTAAAAATTTTTTTTAAAATTTTAAGTGTTTACGGGCATGCTACTCATCGTTTTGAATTTTCCCCCTACTTTGCGATGCGGCAAGCGGCGCTTGAAGGTTGCGAATGATTGGATGGAAACGAACCGCCACATACGGCGCGGCGCGGCGTCATCACCATCGTCACACATTGTTTGGGGGGGGGGGGGGGGGTGGTGAAGGGGGGGGGGGCGGCGGGGGCAAATGCCCGTTCTCTCCAGCGATGCGGAAGGTGATAGAAGAAAAGTGAGTGGTTGTGGAGCCGGGGGGGGGGGGTAGGAAAGAGAAAACCCACGAATAAATGTGTTTGTTAGTCGGTCTTAGAGACTCCGCACCTGAGACCTGAGGCTAAGGCCTATATGTATATTACGATCACTATCCGCATCACGCGCTCATCACACACGAGCATCAAAACGAGCGGGCGGGCGGACTTCGGCTATACGGCCGAAAAAGCAGAGCGAAAAGTATGCATCGTAATATGGAACTCACTGGGCATCGTTTACATGAATAAACAAAAAAAAAAAAGCAAACTAATTAAAAATAAAAAAAAAATAAAAACAAGCGGGGAAAATCCCAACACGCAGGTTTTGGGAAAAAGCGTGCCACTAAAGTCTGAACAGCTTTAATGCTTTTGCTAGCAATGAAAATTTCATCAAAGAGGAACCATGTGACATGGAGCTGATCTCGAGAAAATTGAGTCCAAAGTTGAAGAGCTAGCATTTAAAAAAAAACGCGGAATTACTTACTTTTTGATTTCATTCAACTACCGTGTTATGTTTTTGCTTTTCAACACCGGAAAAGTGGAATTTCCTATGCAGGAAAGGTACCTACTTAATTTTTAGCGTTTAAAGTGATTTGGGTTTCCCTTTTCTTCTTTTTGTTTGGCATAATCACGAAAACGAATCTCTAAGAAAAACCCAAAACGGCAGAGTTGGTTTACACTGTTGATATTTTAAAATCTGTTAATCCGGACTTAAGTCCGTTCCCAATTCTAAAAAAGGGAACCAAGTCGGAGTTGGTTCCTTACGTGACTCGGTTTAAAGGGTTTTAAGAAAAAGGAACCAAGTTCTCATTTTATTTCATCACATGGACAATGACTTCAATGAGGCTTCAATGAGGAAATAGTTGTTATTAGAAGAAGCACTTGTTGCTTCGAGATTGAGTATTGCTAGGTCTATCAATCAATAACTCAATTTTATCAAAAATGTCACTCAGTTCTTTTGTGACAAGTGCTGTCCAATTGAGCTGATTTGGTGAGAAATGATGAAAAAAATAAAAGATCAGATGTATCTATAAGGAGATGAGTCAAAGGCGTTGTTTTTGTGTTCGTTTTTTGATGTTTGTTTTCAAAATTTTGGAGGGCTCTAGCTCAGAAGAGAAACATTTGCAGCACATATTCGTGTGGGAAAAATAAAGCCTTATATATGTGTTGACCCCAAAAATACACTCCATAAGTTTGGCACTTAAGTTTCGAAACACCCTATATTTTTGATATTTTCCCCCCCCCCCCGCCACCCTTCACAGAACACAACATTTTGACCATGCAAATTTTTAAATCACAATTTGACTGTAGAGATATTTTTCCCCTCCCCCCACCCCCTTTCAACAAAAAAGGGGAAAATGGATCGCCTATCTTTGATGTTCGTCGTATGCGCGTGCAGAGATTGTTCGGCTTTACGACTGCCATTTTGGCTTTCTTTATAATGCGTTTTGTGGGTTTATTAATGGATTTTATGACTATTTGATGCCGCCAATGTAATTTTCAGGCGATTTTACATAAAAATCAAAACTCTATAGCGCTGTAGCAAAAGTTTGCAACAAACCCATTGAAAGCTGAAAAGAGAAAATTATTTGATAAGGCTCGATCTTTTTTACCCACATAAAGTATAGACAATAGATATTTCTAAATCCCTCCACCTTTTAAACGGCTTGTTCAGGGATCAAAAATGGGGTTTGCGTTCTTTTGAAGTCAAAAAGTGTCATATTCGGAAAAGCCGTGATTCTAAATAATAAACATTTTTTTTCTTTTTTTTTCCGTTTTAGGTGCTGTCAGCACTTGTTGCGATTGTCACGATGTAGATATGAAATATGTATAAATGGAACACTTGCGAATTCATGAAAAAATAATCCTTTAATATACAGAACTAACCGTTTCAGGTGCCCTTTACACGTCAAGTATTCTAGGGGTATAGATTATAGTAGGTGTGGAGGTTTAAGACGTTTGTGGTTTTTAATTTCCCCCCTCTCCCCATTTATTTTGTTGAAAAGTATCGAAAGTTTACATTTAAAACTAAGCCTATAACGCATTGAAATATGATTTTTTTTTCTGTTGCCGTGGGTCGATATCATTTTTCGTTTTGGAAAAGCAAAGTTTCATATGGACCTATAATTTCCAAAATTTGAAGAGGCTTCCGTAAAAAATACTGTACCGCGAAAAACTTTTTAGGATAGGTAAATAATTATTCCAGAGTAAATTCCATAGCCGCGGGGAGGAGGCTGTCCGGGGGTGGAAGACACGCGACAGCCCCTCTCACTTTTTAGAGCTATTAATGCGAATTTTAACCCCCTCCCTTTGTTCTGGATTTTAAAAACCTTTTTTTCAACAAAACCCCCAAAATTTCCTCAAAAATCCCTTGATTGCATAGACGCTCATTAAGGGTTTTCAATTTGCCGATCCCCCAGAATTTCAAATGTTTCCAATGACCAAGACCTGTTTAGTGTGACGTCATGAAAATAATTGGTTCCAAAAAAAGGCTCCGTCTCACTCGCTCTCGGGGTTTTCCCATATGAAATACGATCCAAATTTTCAAATACAAGTGCTAGTAAACAACAAGTTCTTTGCACCAGTTGTGTTTATCACACCATTGGGTTCCACGTCCCTTATAAAAATTTTCCCATTGTTTCAATGAATTTTCCGATATGATATATATTCCCCCGCTTTTTTTCCCCTAAAATAATCGAAATTTTATAGAGACAATCGGTATTCGTGTAGATTCAAGAGCGCTGACTATAGCAGCGATAGGTCTTATGATTGAAATAAGACGAAACAATCTATGGTTCTATTCTTACAGTTTTACCAGCCACTTTTTTTTCAGTGATAAAATGTGAGCTCGCTACCACAAACTTTTCGAAACATCGCGCAACAATGCACAATCACAGCTATATCGAAGAAAGTCCTATGTTTTTTCTTTTTCACACTCACAGTTTCTTATGAGCACAACATTCTAGGATATAGGCTCATCAGCACCATCACGACATGTGTTATACCTCGAACAATAGCTTCGATACGAAAAGAAGTTAGAATGATTGAGTGTCATGGCGGTGATACTCCCATAAGAGACCGTGAGTAAGACGAGGACAAAACGTAGAACATCTTTCGGTATAACTGTGATTGTAAATTCGCTTGTGATCTTTTAGGAATTATGTTAGAGTGAAAAATACTTTAAGGTACGTGGAATCTAATGGTGCAATAAAATTTGAGAAAACTGTGCTTTAACTAGCATGAATATGCGTTCGAAAATTTGGATCTGATTTCTTATAGGTAAATCAACGAGAGTGAGCGAGATAGAGCATTTTTTTGGAACCTATTTTGATGGTGACGTCATCACTAAACAGGTCTACTAAAGGATATGAATGGCCCCCTCTTTTCTATACCCCCCCCCCCACTCTTCATCAATACCTCGCCGTCACTTCTTTTCGATACCGTCGTCAAACTGATGTTGACACTTTTATGAGTCCTCAGACCCTCCAAGATCCGAGACACAAAGCCTCTCTAACCCCTCTCCTCCCCACATTCACAAATCTCTCCGCTTAATGAACCGTGAAGAAATCTCGTGACCCGGGGGAGCCCAAAACCGAGGGCAAAGAGGGTTTCTGTGAAGGATGTTTTCCCCCCCCCTCCTGCCTTGGAATTTTGACTCATAGGTTGGGACAAATGACTTTGGTTGTGGACCTGTATGGAATTCTCGTTTGAAGGAATTCGACTTTGACGCTTTAAAAACTTATTGAAATTAAAAGGAATACCAAAACTTTTACAATTTTAAGAAAATAGACGCCGAGATCTCCTGGATTTCAGCAATAAATTAACGATTAATGAAACCCGTTTTAAGAAAACACGTTTTAATTTTTCAAACCTTTCCCCCCAAGGTTTTGCCATAAGCAAAGCATGCAACCTATATATTAGATATGAAAATGAAAACAAAAAGCGTACCGTAATATACGGCACGCTTAATAGTGTATGAAAATGAGATTATGAACAACATACACGGAGAAAAAAATTTCGGTAAAAATTACCATCTGCACGTACACACGAAACAAAAGACAGAATGGATTTACCATCCGCATATGGCTGATTTTGGAGTTTTTTATCAAGTAAGGTAAATTTCATCAGATGATGGTGAAATGTACCCAAAATGTTACCTTAATTTTCCACAGTGTACTGTACATTGCATTTACCATAACATGATAAAATTTACCGTAATTGCTAGCAGACGCCAAAATCAGCTATGCAGATGGTAAATTCTACCAGTTTTTTTCCGTGTAGCTGATTTTGGTGTCTATGCTAGAAAGTATGGAAAAGTCACACTATGGTAAATGCAACTTACCTTGTGGTAAATGGGCAGTTGCAAGGGTCTAATATGTCACTTTTTTTTTTTTTTTTTTTTTTTTAAAAGAGATTGAAAGTACTTGATGAGTTGAGAAAAAGGATACCTTTGGTTTGGAATTAAATCCCATTGTTCCAGAGATGAGATTTTGGCCCAAAAAACATTGTGTTAAATCGGAATTCCGCGTAGTGACGTCACTACGCACACGATTTTTTACATCTTACACGTATGTATCTCCAAACTACGACACTTGAGAAAAAACCAAAGGCATCATTGTTCTCAGCTCATCAAGTACTATCATTTTTTTATAAAAAAAACACTCAATTTAAGACCCTTGCAACTGCCCGATTCGGTTAACCCGATGGCACATTTTACCAAAATCTAATAAAATTTACCATACGTTGTCCCTTTGAACGTATGAAAAAGGTCGTATTATAAGAGGTGAACAGTTCACTTCCTCGAATTTATATTTTGTACAGATGTAAACGGTGCCAAATAGCACGCGACGCCACTGATAGCGCAACTATAGTCTGTTTGTTATAACTTGAGACCTGCAGGCTGATTCTACCTGTTTGGACGAGACGAGACGAGATAGGAAGTAACGATGAATCCCATTGGTTTAAATGGCGTCACGTGACAGATTTGAAGTCATTGCGGCGCGATCGCGAATGCTCTGAGTCATGATTTTGAAATAAATGACTCGGAGCTAGTCGTATTCGCGCCGCAATGACTTCAAATCTGTCACGTGACGCCATTTAAACCAATGGGATTCATCGTTACTTCCTATCTCGTCTCGTCTCGTCCAAACAGGGAGAATCAGCCTGCTGAGCGGGCGATAAATGAATTTCGGAAAATAAAGAATGGCAACACTTCAATAGGTTGTCATAGCCCGAAAATCGGGCAGCAGCTCTTTCACCTCGGCTGACTGACGAGGGATAGCACTCCTACGTTGCCACCTGAGATTACTAAGCAAAAGAGATATGGCAGAACTGCTCATAACTGTTAACCGACTCCTACGAACTTGGCAAACTGGCATACAATCTGGTGGACCAATTTGTAAACAATTTTTTTTTTCTTTATTATTTGCACATGTTTACACGGGCTACATATTGATACTAATGCTTACACACTATCTTACAATTTTTTTTCCTATAATAATTTGAACTATTGCATACTGCTTTCGGCAGTTAATTTCTATTTGACTAGGTCCTAAATATTTACATCATATAGTACATTTATTTGGTATGAGATTAAAGGTCTCATCCTTTAAGAAAGCGACCTGAAGCCAATTCAAACGTCTTCCTTCGTTTGAGTCTTCTAGTCATTGTTTCATTGTCAAGCAAGTCATCAACTAGTGTATTGGGATGCATTTCAAGGGCCATATCATGATTGCCCGCCATTTTCATGATAACTTGCTTGACAGTATCTATCTCCAGGTCCCCATGTATATCAGCGTTTCTTGTATACCTAGGTTATGATTCTTAGTACTTTATTTTGGAACGTTTGAATTGGCCTCAGGTTGCTTTCAGCTGTGCACCCCCAGAGCTGGCATCCGTAGCTCCATACTGGCCGTAGTATTGCTTTGTATAATAGTATTTTATTGCTTAAGGAGAGTTTGGACTTCCTGCCAAGGAGCCAATACATTTTATGCAATTTTAGATTTAATTCTTTTCTTTTCTTTTTTACGTGCTCTTTCTATTTGAGTTTTCAGTCCAGAGTCATGCCGAGGTATTTGGCTGTGTGTAAACAATTCTGAAAGAAACCGAAGTGCGTTCGGCTGCCAGTAAATGACTTTTGATTAAAGTTTTAGTGGTTTTTTTAGTGGTTAAAATTTTCCCTTGACATTTTCCATTTTGTCAACGTGTTTGTAAAGTAAACAAATTCAGAAAAGTGCGTGTCTTGCATTTATTTCCACTAACAGCAGTAATAGCAATATTTACGAAAAATGGTCAACCAGGTGGTACGCCGTATTGTATCACGGCCTATTTGAAGGCGTTTTTTTACGAAATTTCGATTAACGCGGTTTTCTAACATGGCGGGGATAGGGCTTGCCATATCTCTTTGGCTTAGTAATCTCTGGTTGCCACAGAAGGTGAATCTACCTGAATCTCCCAGCAAGTTGGAACGAACAGACTATAGTTCACGCAACACACCCACATTTTGCATCTTTGGCACGGATTGCCTCTCCGCGCGACCTCTCGCTAATAACGCGAGACGTCAGCGCAGCGTTCAGAACGACTCATCTTTTCGAGTTGAATCGAACGGAATTAAATCCAATGAATGATTGAAATATATATGCCGACAACTTCTCCTTTTCATCGCCGCACCTCTCTCAGCCAATCCATAGAATAGCGCTCAAAATGCAAGATGAGTGGCGCTCGCTGTGTCTGTGGTGCTTTAATCAAATATTGAACCAGATCTTCGTGCGTTCTCCGTTGCATCTATAACCATCGACTCTCTTTTATACCCTCATCAACCGATACCGCTACCAATTTCCACGCGTCCAAATAAGCTTAACGTCGGTTGAGTCCGTGTCGAGTGGCATCATGCACCGAGCTCATCCCCTGCGCCTCCCAGACCCCCTCCCTACGTCGTTCTGCCCATAACCAGGAGTAGAGGACGAGGAAAACATCAAACACCAGAAGAGAAGGTTGCATACTTTAAACCGTTCCTGTGATAATGAAGCTCGCGATGCACTGCGCCGTGACACACACACACACACACACAATATACGGACACAAATAAGCTTTCACGATTGGGCGAGTCCCAATTCTATTCTCCGGACTCGAATTAATCTTACCTCTGGGGGGGATTACCGCGAAATGAAAGGTTTTTGGTCAGGTGATTCCGCGAGGTAGGTTTAAGTATATATATATATATATATATATATATATATATATATATATATATATATATATATATATATATATATATATATATATATATATATGGACTGCAGGTGCATGAGTGTCGATTGTCGTGCGATGCGTTACATCGAAGCGGGGGGGTTTGCAAGTGCATCGCGGCTGTCAATAGTGGTACAGCGCGTCGCGGAGCGAACACAAACGAGTTCCGATGCACTTTACCGCGCTCGATTGGAACCTGACTCGAGAGCGAGCTGGGTATGCAATTGTGTATACAATCGTAGAAAAGAAAAAAAAAACACACATGTATGACATGTTGCCTACCCTGCTCTTGAGTCAGTTTCAATCGGCGCGCACGGTATAGTACACTGCACATCAATGGATCCAACACAAATATTGCGCCACATATTGATGGCGCTCACCACATGCACATTCTCTCCCTCTCTCTCTCTCCTCTCACTCCCTCTCTCTCTCTCTCAAACACACACACACACACACACACACTTTCACATAAACACACGCACACACTCTTTCATGAAGACTGGATACGAACAGAAATAATCTTTCACGATTGGGTAAGTTCCAATTCTTAAAACCCAAGTTAATCCTCGCCCTCTGAGGAATGGTACGTGCCCTTGCTAATTTATGCTGAGAGAAAATGAATAGTCCAATCTGACATAAATACCAGAGGTGATCACGATAATCACACCAAGAAAGTCTAAAATTTAGTAATAAACCCGCATAATTGCAAAAACGGCAAGATCGTAATGACGCTTTAACTCAGGTATCATGTGAGATTCCTGTTAAATTTGTCACTGTCTTGACGGAAACACAGAGGTATAATATGTGTCTCTCCGCCAATAAGCCCGATTCTGAGAGTGAGTTTTGTGATTTTTCAGTGTACTCTCATCGTCATTTCTACAGGTTTTTATGCAAGAAAGAATTCTTTAATCCCTTGAAGCAAACGTTTGCAGAGCCCCGTTGCACGATGTTAAGAAGAGAGAGAGAGAGAGAGAGAGAGAGAGAGAGAGAGAGAGGAAGATAACTAGTGAGATAGTAAGAAAGAATTAAGCATTTCTGGGTCTATCTCTCGTTGGAAAACAATTGAGTAAAGGAAAAAAAGAGCCAAAAAACTCAAAGGGCCGGATTCTATACTCAATGAAACCTGTGATGATGGAAACTTCCAGAAAACATCGAAACATCGAATACATTCGATCGGAGAGGGGGGATGAGGGGGTCTTGTTATCGCTGCTGCCTGTTCAAAGACACGTGGATAAGTGAGGGGAATGAGGATGAAATTGGGAAGGGGATGGGATGAGGGAGGTAAAAGGAGCGAGACAGATCAATCACATAAAAAATCAATCCTTCAGGCGTGTTCGCATATACTTTCTCTCACTCTCTCCCCTTTTTGATTCCAACCCACCCACCCTTTACCCACAGAGAGAGGATAGTGAAAGGATGGCAGAGGGGAGGGAGTCACCCTTACCGTTCGTCGATAGTCAGTCAACGCAACGAGGCGGTAATGCGATTCCATTTTGATTCAAATTCGTTGATTTGAGTCACCTTTAGGCGTTTTATACGCGTCACGCTGAATTGAAAAAAAAAAAAAAACTCGAGCCATCCCTCTCGTTCTCCCTCTCTCTCTCCCTCTCCCACTTTCTCTCTCTATCTCTCTCTCTCTGAAATCGAATATTTTCACCGTCAACTCAAAAGAAGGTATATTGGTACACCTATGAATACCTGATAACACTGCAGTCTTATTATCCGCAGAAATATCAGACGCAGAACCTTGGTTATTCGTTCCTATTTTACAAGTCGGGGAAAAATATTGTAAAAGTCTCAATGATGATACTGCTATAGTAATACACAACAAAAATGCATGGATTTTGTCAGTCGAAAATAGGGGCTTTTTAGCTTACGGGACTTTACGGTTTGGGTTTTCTAATTCTTTTGGTGTTGGCCTTATGACTATTCAATCTAAGCCATTTCCGGAAAAAGGGCAATGGCGGATCCAGCAATCTGACAACAGTGTATTATTTCCATTTGAATGTATGAGAAACAATCGATTAGTAACAGGGCAATGGCCCCCTTAAGAATCGATTGTTTCTCATATGTTCAAATAGGATGAATTCGTGGTTGCCAAATTGCTGGATTTGCCCATGAAAAAGGGCCCGTGAAACAACGGTTGTGCTCTCCCTCAAAAATCAGCATTGTGATTGAATAGAGACTTTTGTCCGAAGAGAGTATCTTTTTTTGTGGGCCCTTTTTCTGCGGAAACGGCTTCAATTTGTTTTGTGATACTCAACCCAGCACCCATCAATCAAACCGTTTTAATGGGTATGTTGAACAATTTTACCACAGGCATAAAGAGGATTTACGTATAACGTAAAATCACTTAAAAGTGTCGTTGAGGACATCAAATATAGTTCAAAAATGTACTCACAAGTTGCAAAAACACTCAAATCCAAAACAGCTGACGCGGAACAGTTTCGTAACTATAAAAATGTTTTAGGTGCATCTGTTTCCCTCGGAGAAATAAATAATATCAGATTATAATGGGTCTGTTGCACACTTCGGCTAGTCACTTGAGCGTTTTAAAGTATAATTTCATCTGTGAAAGCCTTAAAAATGACAATGGTAGCATCAGAAAACACCGAAATTCATTATTAATTTCACAAATTGCGAAAAACACTTGACCCTATTCACCCCTGTATCTTTCCACCAAGTGCACGATATTTCGCGAGATTAGCGTGGCACATTCAAATAATAATCACAGCCGACTGTCATCACTGTTAACTTCATAAACAAATAAACAGTAAACACTGACGGCGCCTGTTCGAATTTCTACATCTCAATATCCTCAATTCCTCACACAAGGTTGTGAAAGGTACGGAAACTGATATTTGTGTCAACAAATTATCAAAATGAAACAATAACACACAGGAGTTCCAAAGATGATGATTGAAGTTGGAAATATACTTGGAACTCCTGTGTGTTATTGTTTCATTTTGATAGTTTTTCGACACAAATGTCGGTTTCCGTACCTTTCACAACCTTGAGTGAGGGATTGATGATATTGAGACGTAGGAATTCGAACAGACGCCGCGCCTTCAGTGTTTACTGTTTATTTGTTTATGAAGTCAACTGTGATGACACAGTCGCGGCCTTGATTATTTGAATGTGCCAAGCGTATCTCAAGAAATATCGTGAACTTGATGGAAAGATAAAGAACAGGGGTGAATAGTGTCTAGTGTTTTTCGCAATTTGTGAGTTCAATAATGAATTTCGATGTTTTCTGATGCTGCCATTGTCATTTTTACGGCTTTTTACAATTTAAAAGATACTTAAAAATGCTCTAGCCGAAGTGTGCAACAGACCAATTTAATGTTTCATGAAATAATTCTTGGAAACCATCTCATAAGTATTAGAAAATAAGGATTTGGAGTAAAGAGGGTTCTAACAAGCAGCGTTGAGCTACATAAAACGCATCATAACACATTGGTGAGTAGTTAGTTAGCAAAAATTTTAGACTCGTTGCTAACAAATATCACATCTACGTTTTTTTTTTTTTTTCTCCATTGGTTGCCGCGGTTCCAGGACTTTCTTCTTCTTCATTCTCTTCTCCTATTATAACCTGTGTGTTATAGAAAAGGAAATGTTAGGGGCAGTCACTCGTGATTCCATCTACTATCCTTTTCTAACGCGTGCATTTAAACGGCAAAAGAAAGAGAGAAAGAGAGAGAGAGAGAGAGAGAGAGAGAGAGAGAGAGAAAAAAAAGAAAGATAGAGAGAAAGCTAGAGACAGAGAGAGAAAGAGGGATAGAGAGAGAGAGGGAGTGAGTGAGGGAGTGAGTGAGTGAGTGAGTGAGAGAGAGAGAGAGAGAGAGAGTGGGTGAGTGAGTGAGAGAGAGAGTGGGTGAGTGAGAGAGAGAGAGAGAATAATTTCCTTGGTCCGCTAATGACGAGCTCTTTCAGGATACACTTCAAATGTACTTACACCATTATACGCTGAACTTCATAACCCTCAAATCCTTTACGCTGCCGTCAAACATCGCCGTTTGAATCAATTGTTTCACAATATAACTGGATTATTATGAATAAATGAAAATAAAATAAACTTTAGCACTCACGATTATGAATATCCATCTGAGCATCCTAAATATCATGACGATGAATGAAAACACATTGCCTCGTCATGGACTCACTGACCTGAAAAATAAAAAAACAAAAACAATGCTCGATTAAAAATCAGGAAGTTGAGAGATGAGACACAATGAGGTGCAAGAACAATAGGTCTTCCTCATTATTTTTTTGAATGCAGCGCTGAACTTTATTACCAAGGAAACAGAGCTTTAAAAGCGCCATATGCTGCGCGTTTACCTCGATAGGCACGCTTTTAATAATGTATTAATACATAAAATACACAAGGCTATATGCATAAATTATGAGAATACCCAAGAATACATAAAATCAGGTTGCCGAGGCTAGCATTCGATCCTCTCTCAGTCGAGCATCAAAAAACACAAGGGGACTGTGCACAGGCAAATTGGGGTCAAGGGGTCAGAGGGAGGATGCAGAAGGTGTGCTCATAAATCCACCTAGCGGCGCAGGGGCTGCCCGAACGGAGAATTAATGTTTGGCTTTGAAATTAGTTTCGGGGGCTTTCCGGGGAGGAGAGTATAGGAAAATAGTTGAAAAGGGATTTCACTGGGAAAAATAACACCGCCGAACACCTGTGGTTCTCCATAATTAATTGCAGGAATAGATTTTGATTGCACGGTCCGGCAGTCGAATTATTTATTGTATCCACTTGTCCCCTTCCTTTTTTTTTGTTTTTTGTTTTTGTTTTTTTTTTGTGGAATTTGAATGAAGAACTGCTGTATTTATTGCATAAGGATCCTACTGCTATGTGGTCTCGAGTTTAACGTTTGGTCCATAAATGACCTATTCCTCAGTCTCTCAGATATTATTGGCTGTCAACCAATGACGGAAAATATCAACCCTTACTCAAAACCTCTCTCCGGTCCGAATGCTTGCGGAACCACTGACCAATTTAAAAATATATTAGACCCACACTAAACTCATTAATACTATGGCCTGGAAACCCACAATTTCCGAGCAAAATTAAAAGACTCCTCCATCGAAAACGTTCAGTTTCCTAAAATTACATCGCGTAATCAACGGTCTATAAAAAACCAATAGACAGGCTATGTTTGCTATGCTCTGAATCCTAATCCCAAAGTGTGACAGCATGGCCAACTTGATCCTGGGTCTTTTTTCTTAAATTTTTTCATACTTAAACGAACATTAGGAATCAATTCAGTGAAAATTGGTTTGAAATGAAAGTGCAAGTGTTTTAGAGTGGCTATCTCTGGACAAAAAATTCCTACCTATAAAAATCCAAGTGCAAGAGACGTTAGCTTGTTTTTGTCAAGTGCCCGTTTCTTCGCGGTGTAAATCCTCCCAAAAGAATCAGTTTTATCGATGTTGGTGTTCAGATAGCCACTTTGAAACACTTGAACTTTCGTTTAAAACCAATTTCAAATGGATGTTTACATTATTTTTCATAACTTCCTCGGTTAAAAAATGAGGCAAACAAACCGGGCATGTGTGAAAATGTCCATGGCTATATCTTTGGGGTTTCAAAATCACGTCCCATAAAACCCCTTTTTGGTATGGTTCTTTCATCATAACCCCACACCTTTTTAATGCGTCTATAATAGACTTAGACTGCATTTACCTGAGCTCGCTTGCAGCTTTTTGAAACGCTGGAACTGCTACACCTCTGAGGTTAGTATACGGGAAAAACAGCCAAACAATGGTTTAGCGTTGTTTCCTGGAATGTTTTGTCAAAGCCCATTTTTCACAGTTATAATAAAAAACTGAATCATGAGCTCTGATAAGTTAGTACCCTTTTTGTTTTCTTACACAATTTTCAGCAGATATTTTTGATACAAATCATGAATTCAAGGAGGAAACTTTTATCTTAATAAAAGAAGCGTGGAAATAAAAACTTCAAGTGAGCTTAAAGTTATGAGTTGCTTGAGGTCGTAAATTTCGCCTGGTAATGCTCTTTGCACTATTCTTTGAAACAACACTTCTGCGACTTTTGCCAAATTTAGCCCCTTTGAATGATTTTAACACTTTAATCGCTTGTCTTAATCTTTCAGGTGTTTTTTTTTTTTTTTTTTTTTTTTTTTTTTTTTTTTTTTTTTAATACGCAAAGATACGCGCATGCGACCGGAGGCAAATCTTCATTTGAAAATAAGTACCAAAAATCCTTTAAAATTTCCTTCAATCTTAAAAAATGAATTTAACCATTTGACAAGTGCAGTGGCGTGACGCTTCCACTTTTTTAAAGGCATGCAGTGGTGCTACGCCTCCAGGTCGTCGAGAAGTGGCGCAAGTTTGCAGTGGCTCTACGCCTCCAAACTTACGCATCTAAATGCAACATACATAGTGCAGTGCGTCAAATTTTAAGTGAAATCGCGCAACTTGCTTTTTTTCGTCAATTGGCCACTACAAACATTTCAAAAATGATTAAAGCTCTATACTTTATATATTTTCAAAAAGATAAAAACACATCGATACATTTATCAATTTATAGAATTATTAACTATCGATTTATGCAGTGGCGATTCGCCTCCATACCTATGTCATAAGTAAACGATCGCGCAGTGGCTCTTATGCCTCCGATTAAAAATCTCGCCTCTCTAGCCCACTCTTGCAAAACGAACTGATTCGCATCCTTTTCTTACTCGCACAACTTTTTGAGAGAAATGTTTGTAGCATTTTAAAAAGGGATGTGTGGCCCGCGCGGAAAAACTTGTAATTTTTCCGAAGCATTGGAGCGGAGCCCGACCGATCGGTACCAGGTCCCTCCCGACCGGTGCAACGGTTCTCCAGGAATGCGGTTTTCCAAACACAAATATAATATAGGATACAGTGGCTAGGCGTGTGATTTGGCAACGTTCCTTTCCCCCATTAAAACACATGAGAAAGGTCAAAATGCCTGGTCATCGCCGATGACCGGAGAGTTCGACTTTTTTGGTGAACTTAAATGGAGAAAATACAATGTTGCCAAACACGCTTAGCCACTGATAGGATACCTGATATTAGTAGCGCATAATATTAAAAGATTAAGCATATGTAAATGAAACTGCGTTCCTTTTAAACGCTAGTGTTTTTTTTTCACGACTTATCGCAATAAGGAAGAGAACCAGAAAATACCAAAAAGTACCGGAAAAACTGCAGATTCCGAGTAAATTTAGAATTTCCGGTTTTTTTTACAAAGCTATATCTGCTTTTTAAAGAAAATGCATCAAAAACTAGACACATTTAAAAGTTCAGCGTTTAGGATTGGTAAAGGTCCAGACTTTTCATTTGTCCATATGGCAACCCTACACTCCTTTTTCTCCATATACCTCAAAGTATTTAGGGTACGTTTCAGAAGTGGAAGCGCAGCTAAATGATAACATTTGGCGATTTTTCAGTTTTCATTCCTATCATATCAAAACAAAACTTGCCTCCGATTTTAACCATTGCAAAGTTAAAATGTTTTTCAATACCAAACCAACGCTCTAGTTCAAATTACAATGGCGAGCTCTTGCAAACTTTTGATATAAGCAAATAAATGGGCCAATCTGATATAATGACCAGCGAAAATCACGAAAATCACACCAGAAAAGTCTAAAATTTAGTAATAAACTCACAAAAATGCTTTAACGGCAAGATCGCAATGGCGCTTCAACGCAGGTATCATGGGAGATTCCTGTCTAATCTGTCACTTTCTCTACGGAAACACAGAGATAGGTCTCATTTTAGATAGGAATCTCCCATGATACCTGCCTTAAACCGCCCATTATGCCCGATTTTGAGAGCGAATTTCGTGATTTTTCAGTGTACTCATTGTCATTTTTACAGGTTTTTGTGCAAGAATCAACTCTCCAATCCCTGGTAGCAAAAGTTTGCAAGATCCCCAATAGTTAATTCTCACTGCGTTATACGAGATATAAGATTGGCAAATTCCAAATATTATCGGTTTAGGTGATCTTACGATTTTAAACTGATCTCTAACTAAGTATTTACAGTGTCACTTATGATGTTCAATCGCTCTACCGCAACTGGTGGCATGGCAACAGAGGAACGGAACGTAACAGTTCTGTTAGAGGCTTCCGTGAGCGTAAAATGAGAAGTTGCTGCTTTGATTTTCGGCCACGAGCCCGAGTCCGTAACGCCCCTTCCCCTCCCCTTCAACTACCTTCCGCGTACCACAATCTCAAGCCACGGCCTGACTACGGTAATCCCTTTTTTCGGGAGCTGTCAACTTTATTCCGAGAACGTCGAATGTAATTTATGTTGCTCCATTTTCCCTTTCTTTCGCCTTCTCTCCTGCCCTCTCTTTCCCCCTCTACTTCCCGTCCATTCCTTCTTTTTCGGGAATAAATTGTCCGGTCAATTTTATCGTAAATTCAAGCCGTTACGGCCTCACCTCACCTCTGATCTAATCCGAGAAGTTACGTAAATGATATGTTTGGCCTTTAATTCGCGTTTTCGGCAACGACGCCGCTGCTTGGTTGACCCGAGAAATAAAGCTCTTCTCTTTCACGGATTGAGCTTATAATGTTCACTCTAACTCTTTAATCGTTGTGAGCCCAAGCTATTTGACCAACGCAAGGTACCAAAATGGGCGTCTAAAAAGATCCCAAACGGTCTTTAACCGAAGATGCTTACTTTTTTAAGTTGAAATATTTTAAATAATTGAGGAATTAAATAATTTTCGAAAAATAAAATAAAAGTCAAATTCTTAAAAAAATGCCTCAAATTGGGTTTTTGCTGTGTTATTTGCCATTCGAAAATGAAAAATTGGACGACAGCATGTAATCCCAAAAATTCATGACATTTTTTAAAAATCATTTACTGAACCAGTTTCTATCCATAACCTAAAAATTCAATAAGTAAAATAAAAGCACAACAAGCATAAAGACAACTGCAATTTATTGTTGTCAAAAACGTGAACATTGGCATGAATGCCAGCTAAATCAGTAGCTTGAATGTCATATTATGAGGTTCCAAAATTCAACTTGAAATAAATTAACCCTTAACTGCAGATGAGCCCAGATCTGGAACAATTACTTTGAAGCCTTATCTAAAAGTAGGGGACTTGAGTTGCACTGTCGCTGCATGGTGGGTCACATGTGGAACAGATACTAAACTAGTAAGAATTGTCGATTTTGTCCTAGAGCGCACAGCACAGGATAGAAAACGTGCAGAGTGGTTGAAAATAGCTCAGTGAAAATCTGATAGAGATTTTCCGATTTGCACTGTTATGTTTGGGAGTAACGCAGGGGTACCATATACAAAAAAAAACAACTATTGAAACTTACTAACTTATTTTTTACTACTTTAATTTCTTTTTTTTAGCCTGAAAACTTTATTTTCAGTTGCATGGATACCTAAATGCCGGTAAGGCCATATTTGGAACAATTAATATTCAGGCTCTTTACCATTGAAATATAATGGAAAGAATTTTTTCACTATTTTTACTTGTCTCAAGGATCAAAATTGTACTGAAAAATAATTCTTTTATTGAAAAATAAAATCATTCAGTAAAGGGTTAAAAATTTTACGCAAAAAGTACTAACCTACGGTTATTTCTCTCCCTAGGGCTCACAAGCAGGGTTAACCTTCATCATCTCAAGCAGAGCCGCATTAACACAGGAATTATTTTGTTTAATTTAAAAAAAAAGAAGAAAAACCAGAGGAAAGAGGGTTATAAGGTTATGCAACTAGCAAGGACATCATCATCAATATATATAATTTCCAAGCTTAATGGAAATTCCCGTCGATCCTCTGGACCGTTCGGGGCGGTTGCGGTATCGATCGATGCGGCTCAGTACAAGGATGGCGGGAAAAATACCAGCGATGCTGTTCAGAGCCATCTTCGGCCTCGAAAATGCCAAAAACTATGAATATCATAGGCGTAATGAGTGGGAGGGAGGCAGTCGCTGTATCCCCGCAATGTGTGCGAGAGAGAGGTATAATATTGGTTTTTAAGCCCTGGTTGGTCGCCTGGCGAAGCTAATTTTTTTTTTTTACGTCGACAGCTGATATTTTGCTTTTTGGGTGCATCGACACAGTATATACGTAGAGAGGTGATTCCGTGGACTGTAGATCTGTAGGCATGATCTTCATTTTTAACGTTATTTCTTTTCCCCCTTGATCATTGGTTGACATGCGTTTGTCGACACTCTGAGCTATGATGATTGTGATTTTGTGCGGTAGGTCGGTCCATGGAAATGCTGAAGAATGATGCTTGATGTAGTTGTGTTCTTCTGTGTAATTGTAAGTTATTTTTTTTGTTTACTTATTGCTATATTTACTTTAGTTTGTGTTTTTTTCATTTATCAATTTCAGGTGATTCCATTTTGATGGGGCCAATTGGCTCCTGTGATTTTTTGAAAGAGCATGATTCAAAATGAGGGTTTTTCGCCCCCTCACCGATTTTCCTGAATTTTGTATTTTGATAGTACTCGATACAAGTAATCTTTTTTAAAACATACTTTTTCTAAACATAATTAGGGGGGAGAGTTAGAGGGGGGCAATGTCCCAACTTTCACAAATTCATAACTTTCGCGTAAATCATCCGATGGAAACGCAGTTTTTGCCAAAAGATGCGGCTATGATATACTTTCAAGTCATCGAAACTAAATTTAATTTCAATAATTGTTGCCTTAACTATTGTTATCTCACGTCTTTGAGCCTCTCCGTAGAACGCTTGATTGCCGCATTTTATTTTAAAGGGAGCATTTTTATCATTGTTTAATCCAAATCTTTATGCTTTAACTGATGCACTGATGAGAAAATGAGATGGGCGCATTCAAATTTTTCGCTGACTAGAGTGTCATGAGTGTGATGGTAAGTTTGTGTTGTATAGTTAAATATTGCACCCTTAATTAAAAATGGGATGAGGGGGCTTCAATTAAAATGTTAAATTATAATGAATACGGAAAAATATATTTTAAAAAGAATGATGCTTGGCCGCGAAGCGGCCACCGGCCTCTAGTTCCCTAAAAACTCAGGAGGTAAACTGCTTTTATGCGGGTACCTTGAAGAAGAAAAAAAGCAGTTTGTAGAATTGGATGGAACTTTTTGACTCACAAATTTAGTTTTGGTCAAATTAGAAGAACGTGTCGCGATAGTAAAAACATTTTGATATTTGTTCATTTATTTTTTAATGCATATTGTTTTTTTTTTTTTTTATTTTAAGCTTGAGGACGGCGAAAGAATTCACATTAATTGACGGACAAATCTGCCAAAAAATATAGATGCATGTTATAAATGGCGTAGGAAAGAGGGAGGGTCCCAGGGGGTCTGGACCCCCTCTCCTCCCCATTATCACCAAATTTTGCCGTAAAAAAGGTAATTTTTGCGTTTTCAGAGGAATGTTTACCAAATTGTTATCTTTGGACTCCACCCTTGACAATTTTCGGACCCCGGACCTCGGACCCCCCCCCCCCCCCCACATTCGAACAATTTCTGGCTACGCCACTGCATATTATTTGAGGCAATGTGACACGTTTTGATTCATTCGAGTTATCCGATCGATGTGCATGTAATTCTTAGCTGCGTTTACATGCTTTAGCGCCTTCATTTTTAAGTATAGGCAAAACCTAGACAGCCAAGCAAGAATAGTTAGCTACCTCGAGAGGGGGGCTATCTCATACAACGTGGACATCGTTTCTCTTTGCAAAAATTGCCAACATGCTGCGAGGTGTTGCGCTGATTCAGGTGAGAACTTTTTTTTTTTTATCTTGCAAGTGTATTTTTTTTTTTTTTTTTTTTTTTTTTTGCCAATTTCATATTAACTTGCTAAACAAATTGCAATGAGAATCAAGTGAATAAAAATCAGCTGAAAATGAACTACTTTGACAAACCTAACTATTGAACTATATTTGAACTATTTTATCACCTAGTCCAAACTGCCTTTTCCAAAATGTATATGATGGAGCAAAAGCATTTTGAGTATCGGATTCTGACATGTAGTGGAGCCTGCTTCCGAACTGCATCGAAGCACATCGGATTAGCAACGAGTCGAAAAACAGCGCCAACCAACCGACCAATGCGTTTTGATGCAATTTGGAAGTAAGCACCGCTACTTGTCAAATTAAAATTGCGAATTGAATGTTTTTTTCCAGTCAAAAAACCAACTATAAAGGGTGATTCTTGTAGACAGTTTTACAAGAAACAGTAAAATCGGTGACATCTCTTTGAAACTTATACTTGTTGCGTACCAACAAAGATATAAGTATTTAAAGTCGCCACGCCTTTTACGGCCTCTCCAGTGTTGCCAGATCGAGGGTAAAAAGCCGTATCGTCCCCTATTTAAATCAATGTAAAGCGTACGGCTTTTTCACTCCGATCCGTCAACACTGGGCCTCGCTCAATGACTCGCTCCACTTTGCGACTTCTACTTACGATGTATAACAAGTATAATGTCCAATCTCGGTAACCCATGGTGAATAGCCACGCACCCATGTGTTTGGAGCTACCGCACTGCCTTTATTCCCCTCCCTTCCCCGCTACACACCCTTTAGTACCACCGCGGCCTCCGTCACACAATATCCACGTTGGACTGATGAAGCGGGATTTAGAGTAGGCTTTAGTACCCCCCCCCCCCTCTCCGGCATTTCCCCTTCACACATACAAGTGAGCAGCAGCCATGCCATGGTAAAGCGGCCAAACGCAGAGCGAGAAACTAAGTTGCAACCCCGAAATGCAAGCCGACTAAAAACATATTTTCTACCTCCCCAGTTGCGGCACCCGCTCTTATAGGTTTGGGCCAAAGTAATGGTGAACGGAGCACGGATTACAGTGGGTCTGCGCGTGCGCGGACTCCATTAATAATCTTTGTTGTAAAACTGTGAGTAAAATGCAATGTAAAAGCAATCTGGAAAAATAATGTGGGAGCATAGAAAGAACAAATTCTAAAAAAAAAAATATGTGTTACGTCCCGATCATGTAATTGCTTATTCTGCGGAGCGTCATGGTCATATTTAGTGGCAGCCATCTTGGATTCAGAAATTTTGAAAAACTAAGATCATTAATGAATACAGGAACCCGAAAAACCCCCATTCACCAAATTTCGTGAACATCTGTCTCAAATAACTGCTCATATACGCGAATGTCTCACTTTGTGACGATTCATCCCAACGTGGGAATGGGCAAAACTTGACGATTCGTCCCAACGTGGGAATGGGCAAAACTGACTGCCCCATTTGAGGAATGAAGAAGTTTGGAGGGAAAATGTATCAAACTATCTTATTTCATAGAAAATAGAAGGGAAACTAATACTAATCATAATTTTACTTTTCATTTTATAAGACTTGATTTAAGACAAATCCAAGACAACAGTCAAATAAGCGCGGGGTTACAATTGGAATGTCACATATAATTCTAGCTTCTTCCGAGACGAATCATTTTTCTCAGCGTGGACGGTTGAGCTTAGAGAGGACTCCTCCATTGCGACCTGCGCAATTTGACTGGGTTATTGGAATTTGTTTCAACGCATTTATTAAGTGTGTAAGTCAATTTTGGATTTCCTGACTCTCCCGACGTTTATTTCGAAGCGAGTTTACACCAGAATAGACCATCTTTATTGCAACATCTCCACATTCAAATCAAGGATGGCCGGGACCTTATATCAGAGCTGCCGTTTTGCGTATAATTAATGACATTTTACAATGCACCGATGAATTCACCGGTTGAGAAAAGATTACAAGGTTCAGTTCAGTATGTATGTTTGTAATGAATGAAAATACTCGCATCTCATCTTTTCTCAACCGGTGGAGCGGTCGATGACTTTAAAAAAAAAACTTGCGGATATTTTAATACTTAACCGGCGATTGCACCGATTGAAAAAATATTATTTATTTATTTATTTATTTATTTATTTTTAATTTGGTACAAAGGAGCCTTCCGGCTATGGTACAAGTCATAGACTAACATGTACAATTTCACAGAATAATATTACAGATACGAGCATTTGTTTGCAGTACAGTCATACACTGAAACGAACTCTGTAATCTTTTCTCATCCGGTGAAATCATCGGTGAATTGAAAAATGGCATTAATTATATGCAAAACGGCATCCCTGCCTTTTATAGTTTTTGATCAAAACTGCTCTATTTCAATGTAGACCATACTATCTTAATTCCATCAAAAGGTATATGTACTATGCATGCCCAGTTTACCGTTATGGTGGCGTTTTTGTTTTGTGTTTGTTTTTTTCTACGTGAAGAAACGTCTCTTTGAACCAACAATTCGGTCGTTAGAGCTCTTTGAATATCCTAACACCGAACTACGTAATGTTCCTAAATCGGTGCCACGGTTTGGTTCTCTGGTGAATTCTAAAACGCGTCACCAGTCACCTATGCTTAATGTATGATGTTATATGCGAACGATGACATTATTCATAGACTTGTCAGACGAGCTGTCAAAAGGCTTGGTGGAGGGGGGGGGAGCATCTGCGCTCCTCTTTTTTGAGTTAATAAAAAAGATGACGTCAGCGATGTTTTCGTTAACTTCTGTCATCATCTCTCCGTGAAAAAAGAAAAAAAAGTGACTCGAGAGACACGTCGCGTCGCCCGCCGCGTTGATCGTTGCCGCATGGATGGTGGAAGACCGAAAGAAAAAAGAGAGAGGAAAAAGTGCGACTACTTTACATTACAAGTAAATTGTGAGTAGGTGCATTTCGTTTCATCCATCTGGCAACTGTGATGTCACATGACGTTGCACCGCTGATTGTACCGAAGCTCTTTCCATCATGATGAGAATAGCACGGTGCTGACACTGACGCCGACATCAAAAAACGTTGTCAAATTTTGAGTCTTAACAGCAAATTTTACTAAGATTAATTGTATGCTCACTTTGGTCTCAGCAATATGGACCATGAATTGAGTGTCCATGCATTTAAGTATAAAATGGCGAAAATAATGATACTTTGCCACCTTCATGGCAATGTGTAAGTTTTTGGAAGCAAATTGGCATGGCGAATCGATGCCGTTGGTATCTGAAGACCGACATATTTCCCGTTTTTTCTTTCCCCGTTCGGAAGCTTTAAAACCGTCATTCGTCCGGGGTGTGGTTAATCTGTGATTTTTGGTTTTTAAAGTTGCATTTTTTTCATCGTC
Organism: Trialeurodes vaporariorum; assembly: GCA_011764245.1. Lineage (NCBI taxonomy): Eukaryota > Metazoa > Arthropoda > Insecta > Hemiptera > Aleyrodidae > Trialeurodes > Trialeurodes vaporariorum. The sequence continues at coordinate 63,925,678 of VMOF01000320.1, read as the reverse complement.
AGTATTTTTCTCTGCACCAATAATTTCATTCGCTGAGTGTCTAATGATTCAAGTAGGCTCTTCCTAACTTATGCAATATGCGACTGAAGAGATAGTTCTTGAGCAAAAACCAGCAAAAATGACGACAAGTACTCTAAAAAATCACGAAATTTACTCACAGACTTACAAACTGACTTAAAAGTATACGTCATTACGGTGAAGCTACGCAGGTGCAATCTAATTTGAGACTTTCTAGTTTGTGTTTTTATTTAGAGTGAGTCGAATTAGATAGGAATCCATCATGGAGCTCGTTTCAGAAGTGTAGGCGCACCTAAACTATAATCTTTGTCGAATTTTCAACATTAGTTCCTTCAAATCAAAACCGAACTTGCCTCTGACTTTCTTCTTTTGCTTTTAAATTGTTCCTTGTCAAAAAGTGAACACTCGATTTCAGTTTTTGTCATTTCCATTGAGTAATATCAGAAATAATGTTAACAAATTCCAAAGATTATCGGTCTAGGTGCGCTCACAATTCTGAAACTACCTCTACCGCAAAGTTCTACCATCTTTGCTCTTAAATGGCGAAGATACGCGATGTGACAGGGGATTCTTGCCGTGTTTGTCATTCTCTTTGTAGAGACAGACAGAGAAAATCCTTAAATCATAGATAGAAGTCTCGTATGGTGTTTGCGTTGCTCCTCCATTACGCCATATATACTTTATAGTTATTATGTGAGTTTGTGAGTGAGTTTCGTAATTTATATACTGCTCATCGTAATGTTTGCTGGATTTTACTCAAGAATTATCAACTGTCCAATCGCATACGGCAAAACCATTGGCGATGCTTCCGATATCTATAACGGCCGCAGTTTTAACGTTCAAAAGCCTAAAAATTGTCATTCGTCCGGGGTGTGGTTTTTCTGTGATTTTTGATTTTAAAAGTTCAATTTGTTCTCAGTATTATATTCTCAGCACCGCAATTATTTCATCCACTGTTTGGCTAATAATTCAATTATGATCGTCTAAATAGTACGTGTTTTACTGAAAATTAGGAGCTTTCTTACGAGTGCCCCAATCGTGCTTAGCCAATTTTTAAGTTTATGGGAAATAGATGCGTTCGGAATGAACTGAAGTAATTGGTTTTGGTTGCCTAATTAGCTCGCATCTATCGTGTTCAAACATTTATTTCGTTAATTCAAAGCTCAAGCATTACCCAGGAAAGTGTCTGATATAAGTAAAGTAAAGCATCTACGTTACCATGATCAGGTTCATTTACCTCTATCAAGAGTTTAATTTTTGTTAATAAGCCAAGAAATAATGTATGGGCTGGTGTTTTTTTTTATACATTATTCAATCAGTCGACATACCTTCCTCAAACACTTCCGATCACAATAAAAGTTATTACCTTCATTTTTTGTGTGTTTTGTACTCCAAACAGCAACAATGCATCTCATTAATTGGGTATTTTAGATTTGAATGTTTCGGCCTTTAGACTCACAAAGGCTTTGAAATGGGTCTGTTGCATACTTTTGCTACAAAAATATAGAACCTTGATTCTTATGTAAAATTTGGCGAAAATAACGATGCGCACATTAAAAACGTTCAAAATCCACTCATTAACTCAGGAAATCACTTCAATTTCAAACAGCCCGCGCTACACTAGACACAATTTGCACCGGTATACTACTACATAGACGGAACCACCGGACATAAGTGAACAACATCGTAACTACAAAATGATAGAATTTCTTTTTTAATACGTGAAATATAAGCTGCATTTGCTGTCTGGTCTTTTCGGTTTATCAAAGATTACAAAATAATATAAGAAATGTACGCATCTAAACGAAACATTCCAATGTTTGTAAGTTCTGTTGATGTTTAGATAAACGAGATGGTTCCATCTATGTAGTTGTAAGTCGGTGACATAGTGTCTAGTATAGCGCGGGTTGTTTGAAATGGAAGGTATTTTCTGAGTTAACGAGTGGATTTTGAAAGTTTTTAATGTGCGCATCGTTATTTTCGCCGAAATTTACGTTAGAAACAATGAGTTATATTGATGTAGCAAAAGTACGCAACAGACCCATTAAATATGTTATGTGAGTTCTTAATCTTTTAATTGCATAGACTTTTATAAGTTACACATATAGAAACCACGGCTCCATACATTATTTGTTAGTTTCAGATTTTTCCAGGTTTTATGACCTTCGTGGTTTGTCGAGTGGATTTCGAAGAAAATTAGTGCTTTATTAAAAGTGGCAACGTCACAAACATTCATCTCGACGCGACACATGGAGGGTAAGACACATCGCAAAGAGTCTTTCAGCGCATATTCATGGTTAGATATGTGACGAATATTGACTGCATGTATTCATATGTATGTATATATTCGCCTCATAGCTTGTTCCGGAAGGAATTTGATGCTAACACAGTAACTTTATTGATAGTAGACATCTTACGGTAAAGGAAGGCATACTTTGAAAAAAGGAAGGGAGTTGACTTCTACGAACAATATCATTACAGAGCGGCTTTGGCTAGTCAACAATCGATGGTGATTTTTTCTCAATTTTTACTTGTGCAGAATGCAATATGTAACGGGTCTTTTGCAAACGTTTGCAACGCAGTTATGACCCTCGTCAGTTTCTAAGTATAATCATTTGAAAAAAAATTACAAACCACCCAGTTTTCCAGAAAAAAAAAACAGTGTTCATTTAAGAGAGTATAGAGCTCATTTTAGACAGTGCGCGGAATTTCCTAGCTGTTTAATCACTATGAAGTCATTTTACAAAGGGATTAACCCTGTTTATAGCTGTAGTAAAATTTTGAAACATATCCATTAGCTTCCGTGAATATTCGTTTTGCAAGAGATAACGTTAGGAAAGAAACGTTCTTCATAGAAACACATAATTATGAAATTCACGTTTCAGCTAAGAACACATCTACTCAACATTTTAGAAACGCGTCATTAAAACAAAAAGATGTGGAAAAAAACGAAACCTCTCGGAAACAAGACTAGGAAATTAAAACGTTTTTAAGACATTCCAAAAAAATGTTTTAAACACATTCGTTACCTTCTTGTTTTAAGGCAGCCAGGTAATTTAAAAAAAAGGGGGAAGAAAGAAAGAGTAGAGGCAGAAATAAAAAATAAAGAAGAAAAGAAGGAGGGGAGAAGGACTTCTGTTCTGTTCTCAAGTTAAGTTAAGTAAGTATATTTTCTTTCAAAAAACGCAGATCTTTCTGAAATCGGAAGCAATTGTTTAATTAGAGAGAGGCCCTTCTTTCTAAATAAATTATAGCCTAATCATGCTGTCTTCTAGGACTTTAGGAGCCCCATCTTCACCGGAGGTTCGGTGAGGAAAAGCTAATGGCCCCCATTTCACCTATGGAAGCCCTGAAAGCAACTGTAGGGAATCTATCTTTTCATCTTTCTATCATTCTTTTGAAAGTACAGTTTTTCCTCTAACTCTCAGGGCCTCGGGGCCCTAAAAATGTTGACGCTAGTAGATTTTAAAATCAAGTTGCGTTTCGAAAGACTGTTCTCAACTCGAGTCCATGCGCGACTCTGACCTATCTTGTACGGTGGGAATTCTCTGTGTTACTTTATTGTACAAAATGAAAATTTATTTATTTTTATACTAAGTGTTGCACATTCTCTCTGTTAAGGGGGTACATCGCCCTCGAAATGCAAAAAAATGATTTTTTTTTTTTTTTTTCCACTTTTTTGATAGTCGAAATCCTAAGGATTCAGAATATGTAACTGTTTTTTTCATAAGAGCCATGGAAGTATTTTTAATTATTTATTAAAACTAAGATGGAACAAACAAATCTGCCGCCAAAGAGCGTTTTGCTTTTTTTCAATCTTGTAATAGTATACGGAATGTAACTTGAGTTCTATTATAGCTAAAGACTTCTGTTTTTTTTTTTTTTTTTTTTTTTTTTTTTTTTTTTTTTTTTTTTTTTTTTAAAGATGCACAAACTTCTGCTCTGTTATCCACCAGAAGCTTTTTTTTAAAAAAATTAGAAATTTCAATTTCAAAAATGGAGTTGAAGATGAAAAAGCTAAAAAAATTATGCCTTAAAAGTAAAAAATGAATTAAAATACTTCCAGTCTCTTATGTAAAAAAAAACCTCTGGTAGATAATAGAGGGCAAAAAGACCTTTCATTTGAGCCAAAGAAACAGTGCAAATAATGATGAGAACTCAAGACAGATTCCGTACCGTTTAGGTTTATTTTTTTCTTTTTGTTTGATTTAAGAGGCACTTATGCAACCCGCGCGACAAAAATTTGTGATTTTTTTTCTTATAAGCTCAAGGACCAGCTCAAAAAATTTCAGACCCAAAACTTAACTCTGGAAGAAAAAAAAAATTGGGTGATGTACCCCCTTAACGGTTTAAACGGTCTTTCCGCTTTTCCAGTAGCGCAGCGAGAGTTTCTCCATCTCTCTCTTTTCTCCATTAAAAAACGAACGTTAGACAAGTTTGGACAAGGGAATAAAACCCTCTCTTTCTGTCATTTTCCTACTTATACATTCGAATGGGAAATGAGAGAGATGTAAGAGATCCTGGGTGCGCCAGTGCTCTTTTCAGCTAACGGTTTAAAGAACAATTATCACTTTATAAAAAGTCTCAGTAACTTTTAGGCTGTCTGTTAGTTGTTATGAGTTATGTGGGGGGGGGGGCTCCAGCTCAATCCGCAGGGTGTATGGGCCCGATTTTCAAAGTTACGCCACTGGTCCCATTTTATTCACGCAAAAACTCTTTGAGTCTGGTGGAAAGTGGTTGGTTGGTTGAGGTTGCCTTTTTTTATTAGCGGCTATGTAGAGAGTGCTTTGCTGGAATCGAAACGTGATCGAAATGGGAGGTTTCTATTCCTTCCACTTTTCCGGTCCTTAAATTAGGATATTTGGATCTGGGGGTGGGGGGGAGGGGCTTTACTCTCTTCATCTCCGAGCTCAAGTACTCTCGCCCTTTCTCTTATCGACCTGCTTTTGGGTAGGACTTGCGGGTGCAAAGGCGGTTTGAGCAGACAATCCTCAGCACCACGGTAATCCAGAGTTAAGGGTCCTACGACGAAAAACTTACCAATTGACGGTGAGAGGCGCGGTAAAGGGAAGGGCTTTTAATCCCGACCCTGAGTTATCTGCAGTGTCAGGGGTGAGCGTGCCGGAGACAAACCGACGACGACACCTAGTTTGTATGAAAGTGATACGACAAGGCAGAGAAATGCACAGAAGAGGGGTTAAAGGGATGAGGACGGTTGAAGGGGAATGAGATAGCCGTGACAAATAGATGACCATTTTAGGACAAGCGATATATCGACATGGGCGCCCGCAGAAAAATTTCCAAGGGGGGGGGGGGCAAAATTGTTGAACGTCAATGGAAGGTCTGGGAAACACCCCCCCCCCCCCCCACGGGGGGAATGGGATTTTTTTTTCATCTAAATGGTGTAAAATAATTACTAAGTCATGGTAAATGTATCTAATAATAGTTATAATTTTGCCGTGTTTGATACAATGGATAAAGGGACAGCAGACGAAAATGATGTCAAGGAAAATGTTTAATGATACTATTCCTTGCAAAAAATGAGTTAAAATTACAAAATAAACAAGTAATGAAGTTTGTTAACTATTACTCCTTTGATTAACATTGCATTTTCGTTTTTCCTTTCATTTTTTTTCGTGAAATTTTGACTTTTTTTAATTCCAGGGGGGGGGGGGGGGGGGCAAGTGCCCCTTCTTGTCTCCCGCTGCGGGCGCCCATGTGTATCGAATAGATTGCTGTTCGAGGACCTCTATCTGGCTCCAAACAAACTCCGATTCAGAAAATGTTCACCATAAGAGCATTTTTGAACGGACATTTCGGCTATTAAATCAAACAATATAATTGATGCAACTTTTTAGCGATTCTGAACTGTACGATCTCGAAACTGCTTGATTATGCCTATGGTTCCGCGACTAAATGACTGCCGAAATCATCAAGACATTGCAGATTAAACGATGCATTTGGAGAATCGTCCAAATTTTATTGTTGTCACTGTGGCAACATTGTATTTCGTCCATTTAAACGTGTGAAAAAGGTCGAACTGTTGGAGGTGCACGATGAATGCACTCCCTTGAATTCATAATTTACGTGGGTTTAAATGACGGAAATGCAGCGTTGCCATATTTAACGCGACGCCACTTTTTGTGACAAAGAGAGCCCGACTTAAAAGATATTTTAATAAAAAGGACTGAAAGGACGAGAAGAGTCAATCCGAAAACTTCAATAATAAATACACCGATCGCTACCGACAACAATAACAGCATAATTTGTTCCACCCAGCCTGGCGAAATTAAGGAAATCACAAGGAGTTCAAGCTCTTGGTATGCCTTTGAAATCTAAGGGTGGACTGGTGAGAGTTTGGGAATTTCAGTTAAACGCTCATCAATGCGTAAGCTCCATATTTACCCATAATTCTGAGTATACGCTGCTGATTTTTACCGGTTCGGAATCTCCTGGAACTAAAGGTCGTTTCCTGCAAAATTGAAATTGCATTTCTCTGAAGCCGCGACACAACCCGAATTTCCTCAAGTTCCAAGAACTTGAAAGTTCAGAGAGCAGTCCTTGATGCAATGGTAAGTCTTGCTTTGGTTAGTTTCGGACAAAATTGTTTCGACCAAAAAGCTCAAATTACGTTCGACAGGTACGTTTTTCTGAGAAAAGGGTATAATTTGAGTCAGAGTTTTTGGAGTGGAAAGATGGAAGTCTTTCGCCAAGAACTGAAAGAAGAAGTTAAAAGGAATTTGCCATTTTTCTTTTCATTTGAAGTTACACGATTTCAGCCATAATGGGAAGAAGGCAAATTGTGTTCAAAAAGCAGCGGGGCATCCGTTCCTTCAACATGAGCAGAAGGCCAATCCTAAAAAATCCCGATTTTTGGATTTACTGGATCAAAATGGGAAATGGCGATTGGTGGAGATGGGTCACGTGGTTGCCAAGTATTACAAAAATATTTAATTTATTTAATTTCTTATCAGATGATCAAGAATGTTCGATAACCTATTAGATAAATTACGTATTTTCATTAGACTTGGCAACCCCGTGCCTTGTTTCCACCGATCACCGTTTTCTATTCTTATCCAGTCTATCCATAAGTTGGAAATTTCAAGAATCGGCTTGCTGGTAAGTTACAAAATTGGCTCGATTGCTTTTCCCCTTCTGTCAGATTTTGGATCTGGTGACCAAAAATAAAAATGAGAATGAGCTGATGTAGAAGAGTACGTTGCACAGCTCTACAATATTTTAAGAGGAACTTTGATCGTATATCTACGAGCTGTAGAGCTGTGCACCATTATTTAAAGACAAATTTTAGGAGTGAAATGCAAGGGTGCGTAGATCTACGCTCTGTAGAGCCATGCACCATCTTTATATATATTTTGAGCGTATAGATCTACAATCTGTAGACCCTTGCTCTGGACCCATGTAGAAGGGCAATTTTAATATTTTTCTACTCCCAATTTGGCAACTTTGTCTCCAAAGCTTCTAAACTCGTGATTCAAACAGCTCTTTTTTGGAAGCTTTTAAATTGTCTATTTTCTATTTTTTTTTTTTTTTTTTTTACTTTTATTTTTTTTGTGACGGACGAACAAATATTTGAATTCACTAAGGGGGAAGGGTGAGAGGAGGGAAAAAGAGAAGAGAAGGAAAGGGTTGAGATTGCGCGTATCGGCGAGGAATGAAATGTATTCCAGTATGCACGCAAGTAATGTATGAATACATTTATTAAGCGTGCCGTATATATACGGTACGCTTTTTGTTTTCATTTTCATATCTAATATATAGGTTGCATGCTTTGCTTATGGCAAAACCTTGGCGGGAAAGGTTTGAAAAATTAAAAACGTGTTTTCTTAAAACTGGTTTCATTAATCGTTAATTTATTGCTGCAATCCAGGAGGTCTCGGCGTCTATTTTCTTAAAATTGTAAAAGTTTTGGTATTCCTGTTAATTTCAATAAGTTATTAAGCGTCAAAGTCGAATTCCTTCAAACGAGAATTCCATACAGGTCCAGCAACCTAAGTCATTTGTGCCAACCTATGAGTCAAAATTCCAAGGCAGGAGGGGGGTGGAAACATCCTTCACAGAAACCCTCTTTGCCCCTCGGTTTTGGGCTCCACCGGTCACGAGATTTCTTCACGGTTCATTAAGCGGAGAGATTTGTGAATGTGTGGGAGAGAGAGGGTGTTAGAGAGGCTTTGTGTCTCGGATCTCGGAGGGTCTGAGGACTCATAAAAGTGTCAACATCAGTTTGACGACGGTATCGAAAAGAAGTGACGGCGAGGTATTGATGAAGAGCGGGGGGGGGTATAGAAAAGAGAGGGGCTCATTCATATCCTTTAGTAGACCTGTTTAGTGATGACGTCACCATCAAAATAGGTTCCAAACAAATGCTCTATCTCGCTCACTCTCGTTGATTTACCTATAAGAAATCAGATCCAAATTTTCGAACGCATATTCATGCTAGTTAAAGCACAGTTTTCTCAAATTTTATTGCACCATTAGATTCCACGTACCTTAAAGTATTTTTCACTCTAACATAATTCCTAAAAGATCACAAGCGAATTTACAATCACAGTTATACCGAAAGATGTTCTACGTTTTGTCCTCGTCTTACTCACGGTCTCTTATGGGAGTATCACCGCCATGACACTCAATCATTCTAACTTCTCTTCGTATCGAAGCTATTGTTCGAGGTATAACACATGTCGTGATGGTGCTGATGAGCCTATATCCTAGAATGTTGTGCTCATAAGAAACTGTGAGTGTGAAAAAGACAAAACATAGGACTTTCTTCGATATAGCTGTGATTGTGCATTGTTGCGCGATGTTTCAAAAAGTTTGTGGTAGCGAGCTCACATTTTATCACTGAGAAAAAAGTGGCTGGTAAAACTGTAAGAATAGAACCATAGATGTGTTTCGTCTTATTTCAATCATAAGACCTATCGTTGCTATAGTCAGCGATCTTGAATCTACACGAATACCGATTGTCTCTATAAAATTTCGATTATTTTTATGGGAAATAAAGCGCGGGAATATATATCATATCGGAAAATTCATTCAAACAATCGGAAATTTTTATAAGGGACGTGGAACCCAATGGTGTGATAAACACAACTGGTGCAAAGAACTTGTTGTTTACTAGCACTTGTATTTGAAAATTTGGATCGTATTTCATATGGGAAAACCCACGAGAGCGAGTGAGACGGAGCCTTTTTTTGGAACCAATTATTTTCATGACGTCACACTAAACAGGTCTTGGTCATTGGAAACATTTGAAATTCTGGGGGATCGGCAAATTGAAAACCCCTTAATGAGCGTCTATGCAATCAAGGGATTTTTGAGGAAATTTTGGGCGTTTTGTTGAAAAAAAGGTTTTTAAAATCCAGAACAAAGGGAGGGGGTTAAAATTCGCATTAATAGCTCTAAAAAGTGAGAGGGGCTGTCGCGTGTCTTCCACCCCTGGACAGCCTCCTCCCTGCGGCTATGGAATTGACTCTGGAATAACTTATTTACCTATCCTAAAAAGTTTCTCGCGTGTACAGTATTTTTTACTGGAAGCCTCTTCAAATTTTGGAAATTATAGGTCCATATGAAACTTTGCTTTTCCAAAACGAAAAATGATATCGACCCACGGCAACAGAAAAAAAAATCAGATTACAATGCGTTATAGGCTTAGTTTTAACTGTAAACTTTCGATACTTTTCAACAAAATAAATGGGGAGAGGGGGAATTAAAATCCACAAACGTCTTAAACCTCCACACCTACTATAATCTATACCCCTAGAATGCTTGACGTGTAAAGGGCACCTGAAACGGTTAGTTCTGTATATTAAAGGATTATTTTTTCATGAATTCGCAAGTGTTCCATTTATACATATTACATATCTACATCGTGACAATCGCAACAAGTGCTGACAGCACCTAAAACGGAAAAAAAAGAAAAAAACTGTTTATTATTTAGAATCACGGCTTTTCCGAATATGACACTTTTTGACTTCAAAAGAACGCAACCTCATTTTTGATCCCTGAACAAGCCGTTTAAAAGGTGGAGGGATTTAGAAATATCTATTGTCTATACTTTATGTGGGTAAAAAAGATCGAGCCTTATCAAATAATTTTCTCTTTTCAGCTTTCAATGGGTTTGTTGCAAACTTTTGCTACAGCGCTATAGAGTTTTGATTTTTATGTAAATCGCCTGAAAATTACATTGGCGGCATCAAATAGTCATAAAATCCATTAATAAACCCACAAAACGCATTATAAAGAAAGCCAAATGGCAGTCGTAAAGCCGAACAATCTCTGCACGCGCATACGACGAACATCAAAGATAGGCGATCCATTTTCCCCTTTTTCGTTGAAAGGGGGTGGGGGGAGGGGAAGAAAATATCTCTACAGTCAAATTGTGATTTTAAAAATTTGCATGGTCAAGATGTTGTGTTCTGTGAAGGGTGGCGGGGGGGGAGCAAAATATCAAGAATATAGGGTGTTTCAAAACTTAAGTGCCAAACTTATGGAGTGTATTTTTGGGGTCAACACATATATAAGGCTTTATTTTCCTACACGAATATGTGCTGCAAATGTTTCTCTTCTGAGCTAGAGCCCTCCAAAGTTTTGAAAACAAACATCAAAAAACGAACACAAAAAACAACGCCTTTGACTCATCTCCTTATAGATACATCTGATCTTTTATTTTTTTCATCATTTCTCACCAAATCAGCTCAATTGGACAGCACTTGTCACAAAAGAACTGAGTGACATTTTTGATAAAATTGAGTTATTGATTGATAGACCTAGCAATACTCAATCTCGAAGCAACAAGTGCTTCTTCTAATAACAACTATTTCCTCATTGAAGCCTCATTGAAGTCATTGTCCATGTGATGAAATAAAATGAGAACTTGGTTCCTTTTTCTTAAACCTTAATCCGAGTCACGTAAGGAACCAACTCCGACTTGGTTCCTTTTATAGAATTGGGAACGGACTTAAGTCCGGATTAACAGATTTTAAAATATCAACAGTGTAAACCAACTCTGCCGTTTGGTTTCTCTTAGAGATTCGTTTTTCGTGATTATGCCAAACAAAAAGAAGAAAGGAACCAAGTCACTTTAAACGCTAAAAATTAAGTAGGTACCTTTCCTGCATAGAAAATTTCACTTTTCCGGTGTTGAAAAGCAAAAACATAACACGGTAGTTGAATGAAATCAAAACGTAAGTAATTCCGCGTTTTTTGTTTAAATGCTAGCTCTTCAACTTTGGACTCAATTTTCTCGAGATCAGCTCCATGTCACATGGTTCCTCTTTGATGAATTATCATTGCTAGCAAAAGCATTAAAGCTGTTCAGACTTTAGTGGCACGCTTTTCCAACACCTGCGTGTTGGAATTTTCCCTGCTTGTTTTTAATTATTTTCTTTCCATCCTAGCAAGCATCAATAGAGGAAAAAACGAGAGCCTCATATGTTTCACTGCAGATCATGGAAAAAATAGTGTTTTTATGTGACGATTGAAAGTTTTTGGAATTTACTCTGAATTGAACAGTATAATTCGAAGAATCTATGGAGATAACCATCAATTTTTTTTTAATTAAATGAAAACAACAGTTCAAAACTGTTAATACTCATCAGTATCCAGTGAGCACTGCTATATGTATTCGTCCGCTCTTATTTTTTTTTTTTTTTTTTTTTTTTTTTTTTTTTTTTTTATCGCCCCCCCCCAACCCCAACCCCCACTCTCCTCCCCCCACCACCACATTTTTCATGGAAAGAGCAGTACGTTGTGATATTGAAGTGACGTAAATAGTTAAAAAGCTTTATAGATGACGAGATAAATTGTAAATCGCACACACGATCGGTGGAATATTGAATGCGTCAGTTACATTCTACTCAAATAGCGAAACAAAAAAAAACGCTCAGGTCACGAAAAACCTTACAAAAAACTCTGATTCGGCAAAAAAGCGCAACTTGATAAAATCAGTACACACTATACTCTTAACACCTTGCATATAAAGTCGAAGCGTAAAATTAGCAACGATGGTGTACTCCAACTGTAATTAGGTAAAAGAATCGATTCTTCCGCATGAGAAAGCTATTTAGCTCTCGGGAAAATCGATTATTTTACATAGATTTAAATGGAGGAGTTACCCCATTGTCGCCATGTTTCACTAAACAGAAAGAAGTGAAGATGATGAAAGGAGACAGGGGGTTCGAACGCTGCTCCTTTTATCCCCGTCCGTGCTGAGGAAGATAAAGTGACTCCTTGCATGGCCGGCAACCCGCATTGACCAGTTCCAGAATTCGACAGTCGACACTTGACATTCTTATATGATTTCTGAAGTCTATCTCCATCCCATGAATCCCCCCTCTCTTTCACACTCGCTCTCACTCTTACTCTCACTCAGTCTCTCTATACCCCTCTCTTTTGTGCTGGACTTTGCGTCGCGTTTCTCAGCCTCGATACGGGTCATTTATCGCCAATTGAATTTCCATTTTCGAAATCTCGATTTACAGCTAACAAGGGGAGGTCACGATGTGTCCGGCTCCGATTTTCATGAAATTTGCATGAAAATGTAGCTTAGGTACGTCTTATTGAGGATCAAGAATCGTTATCGGCAAATGCGCACATGGAAAGTAAAAAAAAAAATTCAAAGTTTCGTCAAAATCTGCGAAATTCAAAGTGTGCGGCTAATGTATTGGAATTTCCGGGCGTTTCTGTGTAACAGTTCTATGGCCGACTGGTACGGCGCTCGACTCGGAATCCACAGGTTGTGCGTTCGATTCTGGGGTCGACCGCTTCTCTTTTGCACTTCACTATCCAACTTTAATTGCTGAATCTCATGTTGTTGTTGTTTTTTGTTCTTTTTTGTTTGTTATTTTGGTTTTTTTTTCGTATGTTGGGAAAAAAATTAGACTGAAAAAGAAATTTTGGAAATGATTGAATAACGTATATTTCGGATGAAAAGCTAGAGTAATTTTTTTAATATTTGACAAGATTATAAATGCGATTTGATCATGCGTCGTGCAATGATAATACGTTTCAGAAGAGAGCGGAGCTAGTTGTGAGTGAGTTGCACTATCAACAGATTACCTACATACACTTTTAATGGTTGAAACTTGTGTAAGTACAATGCCGAGAAAATTATAACGCTCTTATGCCTCAATGATAGAGGCATAAGAGCGTTATAATTTTCTCATTTATAATCTTGTCATTAAAAAATTACACTAGCTTTTTATCCGAAATAGGTACGTTATTCAATCATTTCCAAAATTTCTTTTTCAGTCTAATTTTTTTCCAGACATACGAAAAAAACAACAAAAATAACAAAAAAACAACAAAAAAACAACAAAAACAACAAAACAACAACAACAACAACAACATGAGATTCAGCAATTAAAATTGGATATTGAAGTGCAAAAGAGAAGCGGTCGACCCCAGGATCGAACGCACAACCTGAGGGTCGTGGGTTCCGAGTCGAGCGCCGTACCAGTCGGCCACAGAACTGTTACACAGGGACGCCCGGAAATTCCAATACATTAGCCGCACACTTTGAATTTCGCAGATTTTGACGAAACTTTGAAATTTTTTTTTTACTTTCCATGTGCCCATTTGCCGATAACGATTCTTGATCCTCAATAAGACGTACCTAAGCTACATTTTCATGCAAATTTCATGAAAATCGGAGCCGGACACATCGTGACCTCCCCTTGTAAGAGAGAGTTGACATACATTTCTTCAGCAGCCAGCAAGGGCAGTTTTTTATAGGGCTCAGTCGGCACTCAAGGTTAAGAGCACTTGAACTCACGCTATAGATTACGATTACACTATTCTTATACTCTGGATGCACAATTTTCATTTTTTTTTTTTTTTTTTTTTTTTTTTTTTTTTTTTTTTTTTTTTTTTTTTTTTTTTTTTAAGGAATCTTAAGCGGGCATAGAGTGCAGAGATTATTCATTGCCTTCGCAAGTTTGGAGGCATCGTTGATAAAATTAGGAAGTCCCGTTGAGCGAAAAACAAGTTCGCTCCTCGATCCTTTTCTGCTCGTTCTTCAAAAATGCATGGATCATATATTTATTAAGTGTGTTTCTAATGAGTTACACGGGTTTTTCTTTTTCACCTGCCAATCGCAGCTTAATTTATTCGTCAGATAAAAATATAACAACCTGTTCAATTCATCAGAAACACACCCACTCACTCTTTTATAGTATGTTGTGAGGAGGTGAAACACACTCCGCACAATGAAAAAAAAAAAAACTTATTTTGTAAAAATAACGTCACCTAACCTAACCTAACCTAACATAACCCAGCATAACCTAACCTAACATAACCTAACCTAACCTAACAGGGTGTTTGTGTGAACTTACATCCCTCACAATCCTCACGTTGTCAAAAAGCTTACACCCGTCACATTGTATGTTAAGAGCCTGTTACACTCCTCGGCAATACTGAGAAGCTCCTCACAGTTACGCAGCCTCCTCACCATGATAGTACAAAACCCGTAAAACTCCTCACAACATACTATTAATGCGTACACACACTCTCACACACATACAATAACACTTAGAAATATTAACTGGTGAAGACCAGCTGACCCTTTTTTTTTAGGTTTGGCTTTTCCAATGAATTCCTCAATCACCGCCCAGCAATCAATACATCGGTTAAAAAGACAATTTTGCAACTGATCAGTGGCGGCTCGTGCAATTTGGCAACATCGCAATCTCTCCATTTAAACCTATGGAAAACAATCGATCTTAAGGAGGTGCAACTGCACCCCCGATATATCGATACTTTTGCATAGGTTTAAATGGCAAATAAACATTGTTGCCAATTTGCACGAGCCGCCACTGCAACTGATAATAATCGAAAATCCAATACACTAATTGATATCGTCACAAATTGCGCGAATCCTCCAAATCCTTCTAACCTCAAAATTCACAAAATCCTCAAAATCTCCCAATCCTCCAGATCTTCCAAAAAAAAGTGTCTGTCAGAATCTCGATAAATATACACACACCATAGCCGTAGCCAGGATATTTTCTTTCTCTCTCTTAGCCCATATGAAATCATGTGCTAGAAAAGGACAGAAAGAGGGGCTGAAGTCACGTGACAGCCCCTATATCCACCCTTTTCTAACACCTGCGTTTAAATGGGCTAAGAGCGAGATAGACAATATCCTGGCAAAGCCTATGACACACACCTATCGAATCAAAGTTTTTACAGCTGAAAGCAAGTTCAAAGCAACCTAAATTCAAATCATTTCACTTGGCCTAGTGAGATTTAGAAATACGAGCAAAGATTGCTCACACACAATCACATACATACACGCACACAATCACACTCCCACTCACACACACAAAAAAGTAGATAGACTGAGTATAAGATGGGATAGGTGAAAGGTGAGGTGGTGATGGTGAGGTGGTGGTAAGGGGGAGGGAGAGGTTACGTCGGTTACACGAATAACGGCTGGGCAAGGGGGAGGGGAGTCCATTCAAAGACTGAAAATTTCAGCGCCAGATAAACAATTCCTTTTGATGTATCGTTCTGCATCCCATCTAAAAGCTGGAGCGGCGCGATTTCCCGCGCTCACACATACAAACAACCTCTTCAACAAAGGATCGCATATACTCAAGCGGGGAGGGGGGTTCATTTTTTCCCTCCCTGGCCATTCTTTATTCTCCCTTTGCAATTCTTCCTCTCTCCCTGTCCCCATCTCTCTCTCTCTCTCTCGCTCTCTCTCTCTCTCTCTCTCTCTCTCTCTCTCTCTCTCTCTCTCTCTCTCTCTCTCTCTCTCTCCCTCTCTCCCTCTCTATACCTAACTCCCTCCATCCCTATTTCCCTCTTTGTCTTGCTTGCCAATGCTTGTGGAGACACCAACCTAAACACCCATACCGCCTGAGGGGACATTAGGAGAGGCAACAATTTTTAGCGGTTTTTTTTCCTTTTTTTTCTTTTCTGTTTAGGCTAAAACCAAACCTAATCTTGAGAAAAAATGAGATTGAGCATCAGCCATCACGGAAAAAAAAACTGCGGTGAAAATAACTGTACGGATACCTGTTTTTGGCACCTGCTAGATGTTATGGTTATGTTAACCAGAAGTTTACTATGTTTGACTAGGTACTGGGGTGATGTTACCTGATGCATGTCGAATTTACTCAAAGTATCGGTAAATGTACCATACTTCTGGTTAAGTTTACCATAACATCTAGCAGGTGCCAAAATCAGGTATCCGTATGGTTATTTTCACTAATATTTTTTTTTCCGTGCATGCTTTCAGGTTAAACAAGTCGGATGCTGAAACCGGAGTCACCCTCACCGGCTTCAACAATTAATAAACAGTCGCCGAATGTTGCGTAGTGAGCAAAACGTAATGTTGTGAGTGATAGGAGGTCCCCGAAACGGAAACAGGTTTTATTTAGATTTTGGTTGGCTACTACAAATCGCGCGCTCCGGGCCGTGTAGCGCGCCTCGGACCAATCAGATCCTTCCTTTCTGCTCATCAATCAATATACATATAGTGAGCGACTGTTTACTGTCGAAGCCGGTGATTTCCGAATGAATCAGATCCTGCAAAAGTGCCACCTGTCGCAAACACTGCTCTGGGCCTCTGGCCTCTCCCTTGTTTCTGAGTTCAGCTGACCTTATCTAACCTTAAAATAACACTAGAAAAAAAAAAAATCTGGACCACCCATTGGGACCGTGATAGAGTCCCCAAAGGTATAGATAAATGTTTCTACCGGTGGAAATGACCCCACAAGCATTGGCATGTATACATGTATAGTGTATACATCTCTCCTACTCTCCATCTCCCTTGCCTCCCCACGTCCTCTCTCCCTCTCTGTATCTCTATTTTCAGCCAAAAAATACATAAAGCTCGTGCATGTACTGTCATGTTGACGTAATAGCCCTTGGTCCTCCCAATAACGATGTCGGTACACACATTTTTATCCCTCCCTCTTACCTCTCGAGTGATAAGGTCTTGCATCTTTGTTGTGGCGCTCAAAAGCGGCTAATGGCGTGGAAAATATACAAAGCAATAGTTATCTACAGGGTGTCCTAGAATTCATAGTAAATATTTTTACCACGTAATTTTGGGGTCGAAATAAGACTTTTTTTCCCCATAAACATGGGTCCGGAATTGTAGTCTTTTCGAGTTACAGTGTTGCAAAGTTTCCGAAAAACAAATAGAAAAATTGTCTTAACTCCCTCGTGAATTGTTCTGAATGCACGTAAATAGATACGCTGATGTAATTTTAGGCACTCTTGCCAATTTTGGCCGTGAAAATGCTGTATGCAAATATTTGGGGGGGGGGGGGTTCGGGGGTTTTTCTTGATTTTTCTCACTTTTTTTGGCCAAATTATGTAAAAACATGCTTTCGGTTTCATTAAACCCAAAAACGATTAGAATTATTCAAAAGTTCGTAAAAAAATATGCATTTTTCGTCCTTACGAGTTTTTCTATTTTTTTTACGAGTTTTCAAACCATTTCCGAGAAAATCGTCCCTGAAGTTGGAGAAGTCGGCCAAGAATTGACAAAATCAAAGAAAAGGTGTTTATCGGTCGACTTTTCCAACTTCAGGGACGATTTTCTCGGAAATGGTTTGCGAAATAAAAAAACTCTTAAGGACCAAAAATGCATATTTTTATACGAACTTTTGAATAATTCTAATCGTTTTTGGGTTCAATGAAACCGAAAGCATGTTTTTACATAATTTGGCCAAAAAAAGTGAGAAAAATCAAGAAAAACCCCCGAAACCCCCCTCAAATTTTTGCACACAGCATTTTCACGGCCAAAATTGGCAAGAACGCCTAAAATTACATCAGAGTACCGATTTACGAGCATTCAGAACAATTCACGAATGAGTTATGACAATTTTTCAGTTTGTTTTTCGGAAACTTTGCAACACTGTAACTCGAAGAGACTACAATTTCGGGCCCATGTTTTTAGGAAAAAAAAGTCTTATTTTGACCCCAAAAATATGTGGTAAAAATATTTACTATGAATTTTGGGACACCCTGTACAGAGGTGTTCCTCAGCGTAACACTATGGATGCGTTCAATTGTGCTTCTTAAATGCCGATTTCATCGTGGCTAAATTTATGGAGCGTAAGGGATGTGCTTTAAAATGTCATCTACGACGAGCTTTTGAATGTGGATCGTAAGTAGAGATTTGTCTACCTCTCCTGTGACCCGCCATTTCTATGTAAATATGCACTTAGCATAAAGAGAAAGCAGCAGAAAATTAATCGACTTTTTTTTTTCCTTATTCTGACACATTCTCTTTAGAGGACGGAGGGAGAAAAAGGAAATGTCTGTCTAGGTTAGTCACTGGGTCTTCATCATAGTTGAATCTAGTGTCGGAGCGTGTATTTTGTACGACGACGGAGGTTGTCCATTTAAAGTGATGACACATAGAGTATCTTTGGGTGCACACTGTGCGTGGAACGCGCTCAAATGTTGACATTTTTTATGGGTTGATACAGACAAAACTGCAATGTTACTAAATTAGATGCTCCACCACTGATATCATCCTTCATTAAGATCCATGTTCAATAGTTTTTTTCAGGAAGAGTTTTGAAGCACACTTACCAGCTTTTTGAAAAACTTGAACTTTATTTTCTAGCAGGAGAGTAAAGAAAAAAGAAGAAAAATAAAAACCATAGCTGTCGGAGTAGTGCTTTCAAAACAGAAAATTCCGTACTCAGCATCGATCTTTAGTGAAGACGCCATTTTTAAAAGATTTCCTAAAATTCATGAGTTATTCTGTGAAGGATCAAAGTTTAATTTGCAATGTATTTTACACGATTTCCGACTGTACAGATTCATCTATGTTCAATTTTGAAAACCACTCCTTAAAAAGCAGTGTTCATTTGAGAAAGTGCATAGTCCATTGTAGTACTCTACATGCGTCCGGACTATGCGGCCAGGCCTCAATATTTTTATTCATGACTGAAATAAGTGACACCTATATCAATGTGTGTGAAAGACATCTGTTTATAATAATGTGACTAGGAATTTAAACAGTTTAAAAAATGGAATATATGTTTTTTCTTATACCTTCTGAGCAATTATTGATGACGGTTCAACTTTTGGTAACTGTTTAACTTTTGGTGCCAATTCAACTATTGTGCCTGTCACCCTAAATTGCAAAAGATCT
This sequence comes from Trialeurodes vaporariorum, assembly GCA_011764245.1. Lineage (NCBI taxonomy): Eukaryota > Metazoa > Arthropoda > Insecta > Hemiptera > Aleyrodidae > Trialeurodes > Trialeurodes vaporariorum. The sequence continues at coordinate 63,906,522 of VMOF01000320.1, read as the reverse complement.
GATAAAATAAAGTCAAAATATACCATATTATTGTGAGTTGATAGTATTTTTCACACCAGTTTTAATGTGCTTGAAGTCATGGATGAGTAGATTGAGGCTTACTACAATGATCTTAAACGACACTTTATCGACTGCGCTTTAAGGAATGTATTGAAAAGAAGCGTTAGAATTTTCACAACTAACCGCAAACCAATGTTCCTTCTGAAGCTAGCATATTTTATTTATTCTTCATATACACACGTTTACACACAATTGTACTTTTAGGAAGTGGTAGCCCCTTATAACGCTGCAGAAAAAGTTTAAACAGACCCACTTTCAAGATTACTGTCGGCAGGAGGGACTTACATCGAGAGGGAAAAAAGGATGATGAGAGTTGATGGAGGGGATGTTGAGTAAAAGAAGATCCTGCCGAATAAAGAAGAGAAGAGAGAAAAGGAATCCAAGTTGCTTGCCCAAGAAACCTGATGACAGCGAGTGGGCTAAAAAAATGTAATGGATGGCAAGTTTTGGAAGGTGAAATCGTGAAATACCTCGTGCCACCGACCATCAACTCAAAGGTCAGCCGCTGAAGATAGCGGGAGAGAGAGAGAGAGAGGATGAAAGAGCAGGAGGAGTGTGGAGAGGGGGAGAGAGCGAGAGAGAGAGGGGCTAGAGGGTGAAAAGGGGGAGAGGCAGAGAGGCAGAGAGAGGCAGAAAGCGTGTAATCAAAGATTCCAAAGAAAATGCGGTTTTCTTCCGCGACTAACGCGCCACGGCCGCGATACTTCGCAACAACTATCAGGGTTGCCAAATTCCGCTTAGAAAAAAAAAAAAAAAAAAAAAAAAAAACGCATTTTCTCCAAATTAAATTATTAGACCAATTATCATCCAGAGCGTTTAGGAGAATCGAGATTTCAGTGAAATATCAATAACTTCCTTATTTACCCCTTAGATTTGAGGTTAAAAATCCGGAACATTTTACATTGATCCTTGTGGGAAATGTTCTAAAGCCGTATACCTCGCAACAATGCGTTGTAGATTCTGAAGATTTCAAATCGTTCTACCACTAAGCCTGTCTCTGATTGGTCCATTCAACCAACAGTTTCGTTGAATTTACTCGATATGTCTTTTACAAACTTTTGTTACAGCAACACAAAGCACGAACTACTTACCATAAATTTAAACCATTAGGCTAATTTTTATATGCATGAAACACTATCCAGCTAATTGAAGAAATGTGGTGTTAACGTGATTTTCACGCAATTTTACGTAAGATTCGAGCCACCCTAACGCTTTCGCAAAAGTTTTGCAACAAACCAATTTTTCCATTTAAATCACCCGACCGTCGAGCCCGCACCTGATTGGTTCATTCACCATTAATGAAACAGATTAATTGTTTAGTGATGATGTCACGATCAAAATTGGACCCAAACAAATGTTCTACATCGCTCACTCTCGTGGTTTATCAATAAGAAATCAGATCCAAACTGTCGAATGCAAACTCATGCTGGTTGACAACCAGTTTTCTCAAACTTTATTGCACCATCACATAAATCCTGACAGATTTCAAGCGAATTTACAGTTATACTGTTGTACCGAAGATGTTCTATGTTTTTTTCCTCGTCAAACTCATACGGTCTCTTGTGGGCGTATCACCTCCATGACACTCAATCATACTATACTCTCTTCGTATCGAAGCTTGTTCGAGGTATAACACGTGGTGTGATGGAGCCGATGACCCTATCCTAAGATTGTGAGCCCGCGAGAAACTGTGAGTGGGACAAGGACAAATCATATAGGACTTCCTTCGATATAACTTTGATTGTAAATTAATGCGTCTTGTTTCGAAAATTTTCTTGTAACGTCATTATATGTTAGAGCTGAGGAAAGAAAAGAATGGACAAATGTTAAAGTCTGGTGAGCTCAACAGTCATCAAACATTATATTGAAATGCAGGCTGAAAGGTGTTGAGTGATGATGATTCGGAACTCATCAGTATTTGACATTTGTCCATTCTTCTCTTTCCCCAGCTCTAAGGTACTTAAGATTCAATCAATAGTGTAGTAAAATCTGAGAGACCTTGTTGTTTACGAGCACGAATTTGCATTTGAAAATGTGGATCCAGTTTCTTATGGGGAAAAAACCCATGAGAGCGAGTGAGATGGCGCATTTGTTTGGATCCATTTTTTTTTTTTTTTTTTTTTTTTTGTGACGTCGCACTAAAGAGGTCTACTATAAATGGGCAGATTCGTTCGTTTTGTTTCCGGGTCCATCCGGCAACTGTGAGCGCGGTATCCTTCCTATCTCGAACTGCAATCGCTGCATCACTCCTGTCGTGCGGGCTGTCTCGTGCTGTCTTTTGCTGCTCTTCACCTCGGATTTACTTTTCCTCTCCTTTCGAGCCCCCCCCCCCCCCCCCCATCACCCGTGCGGCATACAAGCTCTGCTATTCAATTCCAAGGAGAGGACAATCATTGTTGCAGTCTTATCCAGAGGCGTATTCCAAGAATGTATCTTTCTAGTCCTTTGCTCATTCAACCCCAAATGAAATTGAAGGATAGGGGTAGGGGTTGAGGTCATGTGACTGCCCACATCCCCCCCCACCTTTCTTTTTTAACACATCCGATAAAACGGGCAGGCAAAGCTAGCGAGAGGATTACGAATTACTGAATAAGCCTTACTCGTACTCCTACGTTCATTTATTTACTCCCTCGTTTCGACTTATTGCTGCTCCAGAATCTTAACCCATTCAAACCTGAAAATATACTATTTGTTCATGGACTGATTTTCGGCCATCACAGCTGATCTGGGCACAAATTTTCTCATTTAACCCTTTACTGCATGATTTTTTTTTCAATGAAATAATTTTTTTTCAGTATAATTTTGATCCTTGAGACAGGGAAAAATAGTGAAAAAATTATTTCCATTATATTTCTATGGTAAAGAGCCTGAATATTATTTTTTCCAAATATGGCCTTACCCGCATTTAGGTATCCATGCAACTGAAAATAAAGTTTTCAGGCTAAAAAAAAATTAAGTTAAGTAGTAAAAAATAAGTTAGTAAGTTTCAATAGTTTTTTTTTTTTTTTTTGGTATATGGTACCCCTGCGTTACTCCCAAACAAAACAATGAAAATCGGAAAATCTCTATCAGATTTTCAGTAAGGTATTTTCAACCACTCTGCACGTTCTCTATCCTGTGCTGCGCGCTCTAGGACGAAATCGACAATTCTTACTCGTTTAGTAACTGTTCCACATGTGACCCACCATGCAGCGACAGTACAACTCAAGTCTCCTACTTTTAGATAAGGCTTCAAAGTAATTGTTTCAGATCTGGGCTCATCTGCAGTTAAGGGATAAAACGACGCGCATATTGTATTCTGATTTTCTCTATAAGATTCAATGTTATTTCGGAGTATACATTGAAATGCACAGTCGACGAATTGAGTAACATCGAACAACTCCTTATATTTGGTTTCAGGTAGGCAACCTACAAAACGTACCTCTAGGGCATGAGGCATCGCATGTGGCCTACTTGAGTTAGTAAAGCTAAGGAAATGACTGACATTATTTCATTCATTGACTGTGCACCAGGTCTGAAAGGGTCAAATGGTCTTGCTTTCGCGGTCTTTCAGCTCCCCTACTCTTGAGAGAATCTATTTGTGCAAGAATAAAAATTACGGTACAATTATAACCGAACTCAAAGCAGATTTTTACACCAGAAAGCGATTATTAGGGGACTCAGGGAATACCCTGTAGAAATTTCAGTTACGTTTCAACGGAGAGAATCCATTGCTGCCAAAATTCACGAACGACCTCCAGAGGACGGGTTTGCAGTTTTTACCCTTTCATACACGCATTTTGGGATTTGGGTTTTTTTTAGATTTATTTAGACCGTTCGAAAGAGGACACTTTTTTAAGAACTTTGATGGGTCACACAACTTTTTGAAAAATGTCCATTTAAATTCCATTGAATCACATGTTACATAAAATGGTACACATGTGTACCACTATCCAAGAAAGGGTTAAAAGGGGTTTCTTTCCCCCATCCCTCGGCCTCGGTGAACCTTATTGTATCCAATTAGACGACCGGAACTTTATCTGAACGTTTTAATACATTGCACAGCTTGCAACCAGATCATTTTGCTTTTTGCAATACTGTTGGTAAGATAAAGTGAAGCTCAGCGCAGTGCGTGCACTCGCAAACGTTCTTTGAATAGAGAGCAAGCAGTTTCCAATAATTAGAAAGGCGCAGCCGGCGCGGCGCAACACACATTGGATCAAAAAATTGAGTTCTACTGACTTGAAAAAATTGTTTATGGCTTTAAAAAACATTCTAGTACTCATCCATCCGCTCAAAACCCATGTTACTTGACTCATATATGTAACGCTCTGAAATGAATGATTTAACATAATTTGGTTTGCGTTGTCTTGCTGTTAATGGGTCTGTTGCATACTTTTGCTACGACAATATAGAACCTTGATTCTTATGTAAAGTTCGGCGAAAATAACGATGCGCACATTGAATAGTTCAAAATCCACTCATTAACTCAGGAAACCACTTCAATTTCAAACAGCCCGCGCTACACTAGACACTATTTGCACCGATAATACTCTCCATAGACGGAAGCACCGTGCATAAGTAAACGACATCGTAAGTACAAAATGATAGAATTCCCTTCTAAATACATGACTTATTGGCTGCATTTGCTGTCTGGTTCTTTCGGTTTATCAAAGATTAGAAAATAATATAAGAAATGTACTCATCTAAAAAAAACATTCCAATGTTTGTAAGTTCTGTTCATGTTTACATTAACGAGATGGTTACATGTATGTAATTATAAGTCGGTGATATAGTGTCTAGTGTAGCGCGGGTCGTTTGAAATGGAAGGTATTTTCTGAGTTAATGAGTGGATTTTGAAAGTTTTTAATATATGCACATCGTTATTTTTGCAGAATTTTACGTTAGAAACAATGAATTATATTGGCAAAAGTACGCAACTGACACATTGTTCATAACGTTGCTCTTTTTTTTCGTAAAATTTTGTCCGGAGGATGTCATGTTTTGATCCAGTGAGCGACGCAGCATGGTTTCGGAGCAAAAGATTTACAATGCAACTTCCAAGAAAATGAGGTGTGGGGAGAGAGAGGGAGAGAGGGAGAGAGAGAGAGAGAGAGAGAGAGAGAGAGAGAGAGAGAGAGAGAGGGGGGATTGAGAAATAGGAACGAATTCCTTTGAAATGAATATAAGGAGTCGTAAATCTCTGCTCGGCAACCTTCAAACAATGGAAGGTTTTAATAGTAACTTTGAAGATCGCAACCACCAATTACCAATTAAATGAATTCAGACTCAGTAGAAGCGCATTGGACTTAAACGGCGGAGCGTTCCAGGGAAACGGTGCCTTATGGTCTAAAATCGAAAAATTGTGACGAAAAATCATCTGAAATAACCGTCAAAGATCGTCGTTTTCAATCTTCTAATTTCCATTTAAAACTTTCCAATGGAATGACTTGGTTTAAATGGGTCTGTTGCAAACTTTTGCTACAGCGCTATAGAGTGTAAAATCTAATGTAAAATCACCTGAAAAGTTGGATGGTGGCATCAGAAAAGTCATGAAATGCGATAATAAACTCACAAGAGACGTTTAATGAAATCCAAGATGGCGGTAAAATATCGAGCAATCTGTATGCATGCACCTTTAATATCCAAGGATTGCCAACGTTGACAACCTCACAGATTCAGAGGTTATGTGTTCATTTACGTTGTGATTGGGTGTGATCGATATTGTGAGGTTGGCTATACTTGGATGTTTGTGGTGCATGCATACAGGTTGCTCGATATTTTACCGCCATCTTGGATTTCATTAAACGTCTCTCGTGAGTTTCATACTGCATTTTATGACTTTCTGGTGCAACCAATGGACTTGTCACGCGATTTTACATGAGATTGAACACTCTATAGCGCAGTAGCAAAAGTTTGCAACAGACCCATTCCTCCAAAGAAGTCCCGCTTTGCCATACAATTCTTTCATTTCTTTGAGAAAGAAAAAGAAAGTGAGAAAAATCCGGAAAATCAATAAATGTGTGATTAATGATGGATGTCTTTGAGCATTCGAGATGCATGAATCGAACGGTAAATTTCGTTGTGTGCAATATGTGACGTCACTTTGAGATGATCTTTTCTGCCAAGCATCGACAATCGACATCAAGATAGGGGTAGTACAACACGGTCAGCACAACGACGATCTGACAGCCAGACAGCTTATTACTCCCAAGAGAGAGGATCTCCCTCTTATAAAATGCTCCACCTGAGTTCGGCGGGTTGCAGGGATATCGAGGAGCCGACGCGACGTCAATGGAAAGAGAGGGAGTGGGAAAGAAAGAGAGAGGGGGAAGAGCTGGGAGAGACTCAGACTCGCTATCAGTGTTGTCAAATCAAAGGATTCATCAAATTAGGATGTATTAAAATTAGCTATAATTCAATTTATTTTTGAAATATACTTCTTTCGCAGATCGCAGCTTTTAAATATATAACAATTGAGCACCGACGGTGACTCGTGCTATTTGGCAACCATGTATTTTTGCAATTTGAACCTAGGAAAATGTATCGATTTCTCAGGGACTCAGTGAATACCTTGTAGATATATTATTTTATGTATGTTCATAGATGGAGAGAATCTGTTGTTGCCACATTGCTCGAGCCGCCACTGAGTTGCACTCAAAACGGACCTTTAAAGTCAATTCGAATCACAAAAAATTCAAACGAAAATATTTTATGATGATTTTTTGAGGCTTAGAATAATCTGATTCTCCTCTGCCTATTTCAAGAAGATTTCGTTTCTCTTTAGTCAAATTGCTGAACAAAATATTCCGCTTTTGATGTCTATAGTAGTTGTTTCTTCCAGAACATTATTTCTATAGTGTGAAATTTTTGGTTCCAAGCCTCAGACAGCTATTTCGGAATTCCAATAACTAATACGTAGTACTGTCATTATTTAAATATTTGAAAGCGGTGGATAGTGGAAGAGGGGTGGCAAATGGTTCTGCATAGTTCCGCAGAATTTATTTGTGATTTCAAAAACAATTTTCCATGATTTCAACTATAGAAGTCCTGATCCGGATACGGTGCTGCCTTTCGATCATAACTGGCAGCATTGCTCGACTAAGCCACACTCGACATCTCACAGAAACTGCATTTAATTCAATTACTCTTCAAGCCCGTATACTTGGCTCGTCTAGAAAGCCCAGGCCCAAGCGGCCGAGGGGCGACGCGACGCGATTTGGATTTTCACTGAGGACCAAATGAACCGCTTTCTGCTATCACAACCTAAATCCATAAGTACAAGAGCCGTGAAAACTATGCTCTCTAATGCGTCATGTGGCTCTTGTTAATATGTATTTAAGTTCCTTCAGCAGGAAACAGGTTTAAATAAACATGGATTGAGGACAGATAGGAAGGGACGGAACAAGACGAACCGTGTTGAATCGACTTCACATATACTATCCGTTTCATGCCCGTGGACGCTCATTAGCGCACAATGGAACGAAACAATGATTTCTATGCACATAGAAAGTTGTTGTTTTATGCTTTATTTTTTTTGTTTGTTTTTGTTTTGTTGCAGAATACCATATTATTTGACTCATTTTAAGCTTTCCGATGAATTATTTCACCCATTTTCAAGTTATTTTGTTGTAAATGTTGCTAATAATCTTGATTTTTATTCGTAAAATATTACGTCAGGGAAATTCCATTTTTGAGCCACTGTACGACGGTGAAAGTAGTATTGTGTACAGAGCTGGAAAAAATTGTGCTCCGTGTATCGCAAAGTGCTTGACCGAGCATAGAAAGGCGCTTCCTGATGATATTGCTATATCGTGTTAACGACAACCTTGCGTCACCGCACAGTGGAGCGAGTCCACGGAGAATTTCTGGTTAAAATTGCGGAACGTATTATTACCTAATAATGGGGTGAAAAGAAATTCCTTTCAAAATAATAAGAATTCTTATTGGTCCAACGATTTTTTCTTGTGATTCTTCTGAATCATCAGAACGTTCAATTGGACCAATGATAATTCTCGTTGAATCAATAAGAATTCTTATTATTTTAAAAGGATTTCCTTTTCACCCCAAATTCTTGATACGTTCCGTAATTTGAATTAGAAATTTTTCTCCGTGTCGATGGGAGAGAGAAAGAACGGACATAGCTCATGGTGTGCCGACTGTAAATGCGTAATCTTTGTTAATAAGCAACGTAAAACTTTTAAAATGCTATCATATAGGTTTTATTGTATAAAATATCCTTCAAGAATCACCCTTTATAGTCGGTTTTTTTTACTGTAAATACATTCAAATTTGCATTTCTCGTCATCTATATTCCAGGTCCAAACCCTTCTGTTGACTCACTCCACTATGCGTCGTCCCTAGAAGGCATCATATTTCGGGGTTTGTCTTCTCTCTCCTTGCCCATTTGAACGCATGTGCTGGATAAATATAGACATTGGAGTCAGTGGTCAGTCCAGGCAGTATAGAACTTACATACAGGCTTATGAAGAAAAGCTCTTATACGTATAGTTGTTTCACTTACAATCTGTTTTTTGGGTCGCTGATTCCTTTGACGTTGTCCAAAGTTGTCATCGTCTGCAAAGGGCCCGAATGTCCTAAACAGGGCCCTAAAGCCGAGACTTCAAAAGTAGCATCAGCGACCCTAAAAACATAAAGTTAGAGGAAAAACAGGACTTTTCGTAAGAGCTTTCTTTCATAAAGCCTAGCATGTCTGGACTAACAGTACTAACACGTACCAACATATAAAAAGAATGCATTCCATCTTACATTCATATGAATTTGAAGTGGCGGGCTCAAAAAGGACCCCTTCAATCTTCATTCTACTCTTAGTGCAAAATTATTATGTTTATCCAGAAACCTTATACGCCTCTTAAACGTTTAGTTAATTTTCGAAAAATGTGTATGTTTTCTTTTTTTATAGAGCGAATTTGTTACAAAATTCATGTTCCTTTTGGGAGGAAACATCAGGTTTTAAAGAACTTAATTGTCATTACTGCTATACAGGAGCTACGATGTGTAATGTTATAAATTTTCTTGAAAATTTTAGTAGAGTGGTCTCAAGTGATACCTAATGCGAACAAACTAACAACTATGTAGTATGATGTCTTCTAAAACTATTGTTCCAGTTCGGCAAAAAATATGATTTGGGTTCGGAAAATGCCCCTCGCCCTTGATGGTTATGGGTTCAATGATGTCATAGTTGAGTGTAGCTGCACCTGACACGCAAAATACTTTGTTGACCATAGAAGTATGACTACACGCTGCCGAAACGCGTACAGAAAGCGATGCCGTCAATAAACGTGAATTAATTGAAGCCTACCATCGACGCTAATTCTGCCTCGGAACCGAGAGGAAGACAAGTTTTCGTGGAGGTTCAATAAACAGTGAGGAAGCACAAAATAAAAGTAAAATGAATAATACAAAGTAAAACGTGAAAAAGTCGTGTGAGAGAAAGAAAGCAAACAGGATGGTGGGAGGGAGGGAAGGGGGGGGAGAAAAAAAGAAAAATTAGCGTTGTCAAAAGTCACTCGCGTCGGGTACCGACAAGATTAAGTTCCATGAGGCGAGAGTAATCCTCGCTTCTTGAAAATGGTTAAAAAAAAAAAAAAAAAAAAGGAGGAGAGAAATTGTATATATAGAGATACGTATATTTAATGTGTTAACAAGCTGCCACTCCCCCTCTTGCCCCCCACCCCCACCCCCTCTCACCATCTCCTACTACAGTTTCTTCCCGCGTCGCAACTCTAACGCTGCTGCGCCAGACAACACAAGTCGAGACGAGAGTCCCGCGAGTGACAAGGCGAGTTAATTTGAATGCGGGAGAAAAGTCGCGTGTATACATTTTACGATTGACATGCGGGGAGGGGGGGGGAGGAGGAGGTGGAAGTAGTAGTGTGCAAACGCAATGCACGCGGGACTAAAGAAAAGCTTAGCGAAACGGCACTATAAGGAAGGACAATATGAGACAAAAACAAAAACGCGATAACAAAAAAAAAAAACAAACAAAAAAACTAAAAAGAATCAAAATTATGAGCAAAGTTTTAGATGACTCTTTCCCTTTACTCATAGAAAATACCTATTTCTTGTGACATCACGAAAAAAATTGGATCCAAACAAATGCTCCATCCCGCTCACTCTAGTGGGCTTTCCCATGAGAAACAGGATCCGAATTTTCAAATGCAAAGTCGTGCTAATAAACTAACATGTTCTCTCAGATTTAATTACACCATTGTTGGATTCCACGTATACTTCAAAATATAACCGCACGTTACAGCAACATTTTTGAAACACCACGAATTAATTTACAATCACAGTTATATCAAAGAAAGTCTTTTGTTTTGTCCTTGTCCCACTCACAGGTTCTTATGGGAACAGAATTCTAGAATATATGAAGGCTCATTCCAGACCGAGTCATCGGCACCATCACACCACGTGTGATACCTCGAACAAGCTTCGATACGATGAGAGGTTATGATGATTGGGTGTCATGGCGGTGATACGACCCTAAGCGTAATATTTTTGTCAATCGGTGGGGTCATCCATAAAATGTATTCTACTATCTGTGAAACGGCCGCCCTGATGAAAGGAGAGGGGTCATCATGAGACTCATCTAGCCTCTATTCCTGTTCTCTCTCTCTCTCTCTCTCTCTCTAACTCTATCAAAAGTTCGCAGAGAGAGTGAGTTGGAGGGTGGGAGAAGACAGTGTGAGAGTGAGAGAGATAGAGAGAGAGAGAGGGGGTGGGAGGAGAAAGTGTGAGAGTGAGTGAGAGAGAGAGAGAGAGAGAGAGAGATTGATTGATTGATTTTATTTAGCCTGGCTCTAGTAAGACTTTCAGTAGTCCTTTCTACCCTAGAGCCAGGATAATAGAATATACAATTAAAAATAAAAAATAAAAAATATACAAACATTATCTTATGGATATAAAAGTGATCAAAAAGACAAAATTAAAACGCAAAACAAACAAAAAACCAAATAATGAAAGAGTAAATAAACAAGTTAATAAGTAGATAACTAATTAAATCTAAACACAGAGAAAAAAAATAAAGTAAAAAAATAAAGTCAATAAATAAATAGGTTGGGAGATACATTCATAAATAAAAATATGATAATATTTAAATAACTAGGTAGTTGAGTAGATACACAAAGAGAGGGAGACAGTTGGAGATGGAAAAGTATAAGGGGGGGGGAATCAGACGTACGTTTCTAAGTAGGAATTTTTAAGCAAATTTAAGAAAAATTTTATTGATGGTTCATTTCTTAATCCTTCAGGGATATTGTTTAAAAGCTTAATGGAAGAAATGAGGAAGGACTTATTATAGATTGTGGTTCGGTGAATTGGAATGACGTACTTTTCACCTCCTCTCATTTCAACTTCTCGATTTTGACCCATTGGGATATATTTTCTGAGGAGGAACTGTGGCGTTTTAAAAGTTAGAATACGTTTGACAAAGCTTGCTATTACATAATTTCTCCTCTCTGCGATCTTTAACCATTTTAACCGGTGATGGAAGGGGGTTACATGAGTCATTAAGGGCAAATTATGGACGTACCTGACGCAGGCATTCTGAGCAACCTGCAACTCATTAATAAGCTCCAAAGAGAGGTCACAAAAAACCGGCATGGCATAATCAAAAATAGGTAAAATCAATGCAGAAACAAGCCTCCTTTTAACATCAATTGACGGATTAAATGGCATTTTTTTCATTTGATAAAGAGCCCGAAAAACCCTATTTGTGATTTCCCTTACCTGTTTGTCCCAGGAAGGATTATCACAAATAAAGATTCCGAGACTCTTTACTTCCTTTTCAAATGGTACAGGTAAGTCATTGACTTTTACTCTTAGAATTTCATAATCAACATCTTTCAACAATTTATCATATCCGAGCAATATGGGCTTACACTTCGTAGTATTCATTTTAAGGCCATGTATTTCACCCCACAACTTCAGACTAAGAAGATCCTCATTCATCTGACGAATTGCAACGTTTATACTATCTACAGGACAGGAAAGATAGAGCTGTAGGTCGTCAGCATAGAGAATGTACTTGCAATATTTAAAACTTGTCGAGATCTGATTTATATAAAGAGCAAAAAGAAGCGAGGAAAGGGTTGAGCCTTGAGGGACTCCTACTTTTATGTCTCTCCATTGCGAGAAATTTCCTGATACAGATCAAACTCTTTGCGTTCTTTAATTTAGATATGATCGAAACCAATCTACAGTAAATAAAGAAAAATTAAGAGATCTTAAAATGCTTAAAAGAACGTCATGTTGCACACAATCAAATGCTCTAGAAAAGTCAACAAGCATAAGGATAGTGACATTTTTTGAGTCAAGTTGATAGCGCACATCATCCATTAATTTAATCAGAGCATGCTGTGTATTATGACCGGTCCTATACCCGCACTAAAAGGGATCAAGTTTGTTGTTGGAGTTTATGAACGAATACATTTGTTTGAAAATTACTTTATCCAAAATTTTTGCAAGTACACTTAAAATGCTGATGGGCCTAAAATCACTTGGACTTGAGGGATTTCTTTTTTTCTCAATCGGTAAAACAAGAGACTTTTTCCATTGACTAGGATAAGCGCCATTTTTTGTTGAAAAATTGAAAATATGTGCCAGAATAGGATTGAGTATGGTCGAGCAGCGTCGGATTACATCTAACGGAACGTCATCAGGACCAATTGCTTTAGAGGCTATTTCTGACACTGCATATTTTACATCATCTATCTCAATTTTACTAAAATTAAAAGTAGCAATTTTAGGATTAAATTTATTACTATAAGACACGATTAAATCTGCATTGGATGGCATTTGGTTACTTTCACAAAAATGAGTATTAAGTTCATCCAATGATATTTTAGGATCAGAGAGCTTTTTATCTTCCTTGCCCAGTCCACATTTTTTGAAAATTTTCCAAAAATCGCCTGAAGAGGGACTACTTTCAACCAAATCTTTATAAAATCGATTTCTTGAGTTTCGAATCCGTTGTTTAACTCTATTTCTCTTTGATTTATATTTTAGCCAGTCTGACTGTTCTTTTGATTTGCAGTAGTTTTTATAGAGGTTGTCTCTATTGGCCATCTCTTGTTTGATTTCATTGTCAATCCAAGGTGCGTAGTTCCTCTTAATGCGAATATTTTTAGTCGGCGCATATTTATCAATCAAATTATTTAAACAGTCATTTAGAATGGTAACTTTTTTATCAATATTTTTGCATGCGTACAGGCTTTTCCAGTCAAACTGCCTAAGTTCCTCATTGAAATCATCAATTTTCATATTTTTAAAATCTCTGATTCTGATGTATTTGTCAACAGTGCGATCTGCCTCAAGATTAAAACTTGCATAAATTAGATCATGATTGGAAATCCCCGGAACTTTTTTCTGTCCATGTGATATAATGGAATCAGTATTGTTCACAATAATTAAGTCTAACCAAGATTCAACATGGGGTAGATGATACGTCGGCTTCATAGGTAAAACAAACATGTTTAAGCTATCAATTAGGTTACAAAAAGCATTTGCATCGTAGGACACATTTTCAAGATTGAGTTTGGCATTGAAGTCGCCTAAAAGTATAGAGAGTTCAGAGTGAGAGAGGCAGAGAGAGAGAGGCAGAAAGAGAGAGAGAGAGAGAGAGAATAAGAGAGAGAGAGAGAGAGAGGGAGAGAGAGAGAGAGAGAGAGAGAGAGAGAGAGAGAGAGAGAGATTGTGATGATAATGAACCGTTTTTTATTGGAAAAAAGAAGTACTGCTAGTAACAGATGTAAAATGAGAAAGCATACAGTTTTTAGGCAAAGTTTAGTCTCTTGGCCTATTCTGCCACTTAAAGAGAGAGAGAGAGAGAGAGAGAGAGAGAGAGAGAGAGAGAGAGAGAGAGAGAGAGAGAGAGAGGGGAGGGAGGGAGACAGACAGACAGACAGACAGACAGACAGACAGAAAGAGAGAGAGAGACGGAGACAGAGAGAGACAGAGAGAGAGAAACAGAGTGAGAGAGGCAGAGAAAGAGAGGCAGAAAGAGAGAGAAAGAGAGAGAGAGAGAGAGAGAGAGAGAGAGAGAGAGAGAGAGAGAGAGAGAGAGAGAGAGAGAGAGTGAGAATCCCTTGATCCATCTCATATTCATTGAGAGAATTGATCAATTCTCATTTACCTGCGTTTACTCGTCGTAGTTATACTAAACTCTTGGCAACTCAAATACCCCTCAGTAAAGATGCAAAACGACTCGAAATTGTAGATAAACCGAAGGGAAGGGAAGAGGAGGGTCTAGGTAGAGTATGCGATGGAAAAGGTGGCGGGGGAGGGGGGCATAGAGTTGTCGCGACGCATCATCTCAAGTGTAATAACATCAGTAGCATCTCGAGTTTTGACGAGAGCAGAGCTGAGCGTACCGAGTATTTCTGCATCCGAGGAGAACGCTCCCCCGTCGCCCAAAAGTTCCAACCTCTGCGCCGCTTTTCAGCGTAAGGAATACTGCGAGTGAAGAAGACGGAGGAGATATCCCACTCATTGCCTCATTATTATTAATGAGTCTTATGAGCGGGGATAAATTTAATCCCGGAGCGGTGGAATCGACGCGGACTACGTTGCCGAGCGAGCGAGGCATGGCAGCGGGCCGAGAAGGTCACAGTTATAACTTGAAGCTCCTGGATTTCTACGTGGGCGCTGTGAATATGCATATAAATAAATGCGATGACCAAAAAAAATATTCTGAACCTCTCGAGTTCTTTGTAATTTTATTTCTCATTGATAAAAAAAGCAAATTTTATTTAATAACCATGGGTCACTGGTTACTTTTTCAGAGACAAAGGTTTCAAAATCAAGGTTACTTACGGGATCCAATCACAAACAAGACACTTTAATTTTCAAATTTTCCCTTCGGTCAATTTTCAGGTAACCCACCTCGGGAGGTAGGTCTCACAAATCGCAACCAAGCTCGGTAACTTTTTGTTACGGCACCGTACATGACCGTAGGTTGCTTGGCTCCGCCTAATTTTAAGTGACCAAAATAATAATATTTCGTTCACAAACTGATAAAAACAAACCATGAATATGACGATATATTGAAAATACACACAGTTCTGAAGGTCAATGACCGTCAAAAGCAGGTCGTTCTGCCATGACGGAGCAATGACTATGGTCATTCTGCCTGTTTTCACTAATAAAAATCAATTTAATTTTAACGACTCACTTTTACGGCACATTATTGTAAAAATTGCTAACAAGAACGCCACCATTAACAGAATCATGTGTTCATTTGGTAATTTTAGACGTGTTAATTAATGATGCAATTTCGACGAAATCTTTTGAGGTCAACGAAAAGTCATGTTGAAGAAAGAATGACCCTCATTGAATCTTTGACTCTCCCATTGTGACCCGCTCACTTGACCGCCGCCGTCGCGTCGTGGAATTTTGTTGAAACGAATTTATTGATTCTATTGGTAGATTTTAGAACTTCCTGGTGCTCCCTGTACGTTATTTCTTCGAGATTTTATACAAGAATGTACCCTCTCTACAGCTAGAGCAAAAATTTGCGACGAACTCATTTAGTAAACCTGTTTTTTTGTTTTTTTTCCCCCTTCCTCTTGTCTAGATAGCGCTTTAATTCATTCTGTTCGGCTGAAAAGAGTGTCGAGTGCTGTTTTAGACAGTAAACTACAGCGGAGTAGGGATGCAAGGTGAAGCGAGAGGGTGTTTTCCTTCAACAAGTCTCAGTCTGTGATTTTGGAAGCTTAAACTCAAGCGAGCGAAAAAGATAATAAATCCTCTTGGAGAGGGTGCATTCGAATTCAGGGCAGTGCCCTTTGCGGCGAGCGACCCTGATGCCTGAAACAATCGGATGCGGTACGATGTGAAGTCAGCGTTGCCGAATCATCTTGATTTTTTATACATCACAGAGGGGCTCGAAATATCAGGGTTAGGGATGGACGACACTTTGTGAAACTCGACCGATCTAGCTAAAAGTCTTCTTGACAAATATACTTCTTTATTAATGGTATACTTGGGTTTTTTGGGTCGCTGAACCCAAATCTGAGGTCCGCACGGAAAAAAAAGAATGGTGTAATTTACCATTCGCATAGCTGATTTTGGCCCCTACCAGAGTTAAGATAAACTTGACCAGAGTTATGGAACTTTTGACCAGGAATCAGGTCAATTTCACTTGATACCTGGTCAAATGTTCCATAACTCTGGTCAAGTTTATCTTAACTCTAGTAGGGGCCAAAATCAGCTATGCGAATGGTAAATTACACAATTCTTTTTTTTTCCGTGCGTTTTTAATCATTTTGACATCCAGCGTAATTAGAGTAAACAAAAAAATCAAAAATCACGAAAGTTCAAAAGTTACATTGGGGAAACAATTACAAACAAAACAATTTGATGAATGATTGTTTTTAATAGACGATATTAATCACTTTACATTTAATTAAATGAAAATTGGTTTTTTTTTTTTTTTTTTTTTTTTTTTAATACTGATAGTGAGCTTTTTCAGAATAATTTGTCACCATTTATAGAAATTACGCATAAAGTAAGAAAAGAAAAGGCAGAGAAAAATATCGTCCCTCGCACGCTGTGACTAGAAAAAGGCAAAAAAAAAAAATGAAATCCAAGCAATACGTAACGATTAAAAAGCTATTAAAAGATACAATGAAAACTGCTCAGGCGAGGCCATCACGATCAACCAACGTCCAAGCTGAATAGTCCATTACCTCGTCAAGCAAAATAGCTAATATACCATATGTACGTGATCAGCACACTCTAAGATTTCATTTCAATCCATTTTCAATCTAATTGGAGCACTTAAATTTTTCAACTTTTGTCTAGCTAGATCGGTCAAATCTCACAGTGAGGGACGGTCCTTAACCCGCAAAGTCCGCCTCAAGAACCTCAACAAGCATCGGCCATCTCTCAACGGACCAAAAAGGCTCCTAATGACGGCACCACAAATTAAGCTGAAAATAAGTGTCACGGCACGAGACATAAACGAACGAATCGAAGCACTTCGTGGGAGTCGGGTGACTCAAGACCAACTTAATAAGTGACGTAACGTTAGGATCCCAACATCACTTCGGTGATTTTTTTTCACGTATTTTGACCCGCTGATTTCAAATTCCGCCTCAGTTTTTACTCAAAACTCATACTTTTTCCAAAACTTTCAATTTTTTGCAAGGAAGATGTAAATTGGAATTTACTTAAAATATAGGCCAATTTAATGAAAAATGATTTTTCATTTTTGAAACCAGCGTCTCAAAATACATGCGAGAGCGATTATGAAGTGAAATTAAAGGCGGAGAATTATTCTAAAACACTAAAAATTGGTAAAATTAACAATGATGGCTGGTGAATGTCGCGGACACATGATGTCGTTTTGGATGCTTATTTCACTCCGATGCTTTGGTACAGAAATGTGAGGTTAGATACGCTATTTTTAGGTCCAGCCGAAACCCCATCCGTCCCGAACGGTTTTTGGACCCAGGTTATTTTGTTGAATTGATTCTCTCTCACTTGGATTGAGAGGGGTATCTATAAAAATTTCAACTTTACAGTGGTGGTCATTTTGCCTTTATCACGAACTGTAGGCGATCAAAGAACCATTCTCCGGCAAAAATCTCCAATTTTGAGTTACTTTCAATGCCCATATGAAATTGAAACTGTGTGATTAAGACTGAGTAAAATAAAATAATATATGTATGTCGCAGGCTGAAGGTCAAATCCGGCATATGGGCAAATAGAAAAGAAGCGATGAAAATCGTTGACATTTGTAGTTTGCCTAGGCATTTGAGCAAACACCTAGGCATTTGAGCAAACGCCTAGGCACTTGCTCAAATGCCTGAAGTTTTGGCCAAATGCCGAAGGCTGATTAGGCAAATAGTAAAATAAGTATTTTTAGTGAATCTAAGCTGAACGCGACGCGGCAACAATATGTGTCTGCGAGTGTGTGTTCAGTGGTACATCGTTGTTATCATTAATGTCTTCAATACCTTTTTAACACAGTCCGTTCCATTGGAATATCGTTGTTTTCATTGCTTTCGTAGGTACCTATACATACACACAGTCAGTTTCATTAGTACATCGTTGTTATCATTAATGTGGTTTATACCGAAAGACACAGTCAGTTTTATTGGAATATAGTTGTTATCCTTAATGTTGTTTGTACCTATATACCTACAGTCAGTTACATTGGTACATCGTTGTTATAATTAATGTCTTCAATACCTATAGCACAGTCCGTTTCATTGGTGCATCGTTGTTATCATTAATGTGGTTGCTGGTACCTATACACACAGTCAGTTTCATTGGAATATCGGTGTTATCCTTAATGTCGTTGTACCTATATCCTACAGTCAGTTTCATTTTGGTAAGTCGTTGTCATCATTTATGTCTTCAATACCTATAAACCACAACCAGTATTGAATTATTGTTGTTAACATTAATTTCGTTTGTACCTATAAAACACACGGTCAGTTTCATTGGAATATCGTTGTTATCATTAATGTCTTTTGTACCTCACATTTTTGTCATTATTGTCTCATTCTTGTCGTCGGATGTTCCATTCTGTTTGGCTACTGACATCAACACCTTTGCTCAAGATTCCACATTGGACCCATTGGACGTTTCTTGTTGTGATCTCGAAAAAAATGTTGCCACTTTGGGTGAGATAGGTAGTGTATGGTCCATGTTGTAACTGGTGCCATTAGTGTTCTTATCTCGATACGAGCCAAGGGCCAACATGTTGTTATCATTAATGTCGTCTTGAAGTTCGCAATAACGTTTATCAAATTGGCACACCCGCTGGTATAGTTAAAAATTGGTGTTCGCGGGAAGAATTAACACAACTAGAAGCGATAAAATTTGGCATATCACAGATTCCGAGAGATAAGTTAGTGTTGATCCGCTAAGCAGTGGGTGCCGTTTCGCTATTTGAAGGTCAAGGCTTCATCAAGTGCACTTGCCAGTCCAATAAAATCAATGTGCAATCAAACGAAGTTCTTGCTTCAAAAATCAGAGAAAATATTCCAGCAAGTGCCACCAATCCATCTCGTGTTCGAATAAGCAACGCTGCTGCCTGCTTATTTTTTAAGGTACAAAGCTTTTTTCTTTCTTTCAAATTTTTCGGTTGTGGCTTTTTGAACTATTGAACATTGACTGCTTTTTAAAAGTTTGACTATTTGCCTGAAAAAAACCCAATTGCCTTTTTGCCTAACAGGCTTTCGGCATTTACTTAAATGCCTAGCCATTTGCGTAAACCCCTAGACATTTAGTCAAATGCCTAGGCAAATAGCCAAACAGGGTTTTCGATGAAATTTGGCCATTTGCCTAGGCTTTTACCTAAATGCCGGCTTTAACCTTTACCCTACGACATGTATACTCATAGGCTTGATATCAAAAGGGTTGAATAAACTTGGAGTCAATGCTCGAGGAAGAGTTTCAGGGACCAACCCGGTCTCTTCCCTTTTTTGACGCGTTCCTGCGCGCGAGCCCACTCAGGTGAGATTGCATACGAGTTTAAATTAGCGAGAATCATCTTCGCATGGTTGAAAAAACAAAAACTCGGAATACCCGATCAACATACTCGGGAATCGCGAAACTCAATGAAGGGTGTTCGAAGTTTGAGATGGCAAGTTTCGGAAGGGGTCGAGAAACGGGACGCGGTCACGGACAAACTACACGAGAACGAAAGGGTGCTCAAAGAGTGAGGGACTGAGGGATCCGTGTGCCGCGTGTATTTTCCTATGGCGAACACACTCCATCAAACTTTTATCCCACACTTTGGATGTTCTGTATTTTATTTAAAACTTGGGAGTGGAACCGCATATACCTGGACTCCGGCGTTTTAATTACGGAATTAATGGACGGGAGGGTGCAAATGATGGAGAGGGGGCGGAGGGAGGTGAAAGGCAGAGCTGCCGTTTTGCGTATAATCAATGCTACTTTTCAATTCACCGATGATTTCACCGGTTGAAAAAAGATTACACAGTTCAGTTCAGTGTATGACTGTAATGCACGAAAATACTCTGATCTGTAATCTCCTGGATCCGTCTATACATCAGAGCTGCCGTTTTGCGTATAATCAATGCGTATTCACCGATGATTTCACCGGTTGAAAAAAGATTACACAGTTCAGTTCAGCGTATGACTGAAATGCACGGAAATACTCTGATCTGTAATCTTTCCTTAATAGGTGGAATCTCCGTTAATTAATTAAAATATCCGCAAGTTTTTTAAAGTCATCGACGACTACACCGGTTGAGAATAGATTACAAATGCGAGTATTTTAGTTCATTACAGTATTACACTGAACTGAACTGTGTAATCTTTTCTCAACCGGAGAAATCATCGGTGAATTGAAAACTAGCATTGATTATACGCAAAACGGCAGCCCTGGTGAAAGGAGGAGAGGCACCAAGATGGTGGCTCTACCTCAACTCTGCAGACAGTTTGCGCGTAGCCTCGGAATCAGTGGCGTAACTAGAAATTACCTTTCTCTCACTTTGTCCATTAAAATGTGTAAGTTAGAAAATGATAGGGAAGGGGGATCAATCCCCTCTTCCTATCCTTTTTCTACCTGTACATTCGGATGAATGAAAAGAGAGATGGAATGATTTCTAGTACGCTACTGCTCGGATTCGGTTTTTGCGTGCTCCGAAGGAGCCAAATTTTAATTCCGACAACAAAAGTTGCGTTTCGGAATTTGAAATGTGATAAGGTCTCGGCCGTTCCATATACATTGGTGCCGTTTCAAGGAGTCTCGTCTAATTTTTCCGACTCCACTCAATATAAAAATTTCGAATTTAATACCAAATTCGGCAACGCTAGTTCCATGCGTTGCACCTTTTTGTGGCTTTCACGGCTTCAAAAATTTATTCATCGCACGTTTAAATGAACCTGAACCCGAGTCCTGAGAGACCGAGCGTCAGTGATTTGAATCAGATGTATAGCAGGGCTGCCTTTTTGCGTATAATCAATGCTATTTTTCAATTCACCGATGATTTCACCGGTTGAGAAAACATTACACAGTTCAGCTCAGTGTATAACTGTAATGAACTAAAATACTCGCATCTGTATTCTTTTTTCAACCGGTGAAGTCGTCGATGACTTTAAAAAACTTGCGGATATTTTAATTAATCAACACAGTTTCCATCGATTAAGGGAAGATTGCAGATCAGAGTATTTTCGGGCAATATACAGTCATACACTGAACTGAGCTGTGTAATCTTTTCTCAACCGGTGGAATCATCGATGAATAGAAAAATAGCATTGATTATACGCAAAACGGCAACCCTACCTCTCTCTCCTCCCATTTGAACGCGTATGTTAAAAAAGGGCGGATGTTGGAGCTAAAGTCACTTTATGACCCCCTGTGCTATCATTTCTAACACATGCGTTTCAAATGGAGGAGAGAGAGAACACATTCCTGTACTCTCCCATGTTTTGTATTCGGTTGTAAAATGATGGATTGATCCTGAAATGGATTGAAAAAAAAAAAAAAAAAAAAAAAAAACGAGTTTTCAGCTTATTTTACGGAAAATTGAGGAAAAAATCAGGATTTTCTATGTTCTAGGGGGGAATGAGGCTCCATTTCAGCCTCCAACCGGCACCCACGATCAAGACCCATAAAGAATACAGGGCGGGTCCTTCAAGTTCAACTTACGGTTGGTGCTAACCAATCAGAAGCGATGATGAGGATTTGCGCAACTGCATTCGACTTAAATTACTCCAAGGAATATATATAGTTGTCTTATACACTATAAAAATCGGTTTAGTGATGATGCCACCCGGTGGAAAACTTACATTTGAGCGTTCAAAACTATCTATTTCACTCGTCGCTAAAATCGTAAAACACAGACATATTTTTGTGGTATTTGTCGGCGCAGAAATTAATTTCTCGGGCTATTTTAAAGTGGTTTCAGTATTGATATGTCGTGAAAGAAGGCCCTGCAATCAAATCTCGTCACTAGAAAGAGATAGCAATGCAAGAGGGTAACGGGAGAGTGAGAGAGATATAGTTTGGAACGCTATGCGCGTTTTGTCACTGCTTATTGCGACCGATGAGTGTATTGTTATAGGACTGTTGGCTTATTCCCAATGACTTTGCATTAACTGTCTATACATAGAATGTTTTAGTGGAGCGGTTATATACCGTATCGATTGCCATCCGAGGACCTCTGGTTCCAATCAAAATCTGATTCAATGCATTTTCCCCATATACGCATTTTTGACCGGAAATTTAGGCTATTGAAACTAACAATTAACGTGCCTTTTTGGCAATTATGTATTCTATGCCCTCGAAAATACTTTCAATGGGTCTGTTGCAAACTTTTACTATAGCGCTCTAGAGTGATCAACCTCATGTAAAATTGTATCAAAAGTCCATTGGTGGCAGCAGAAAGTCATAAAATGCAATAACAATTTCACCAGAGGCATTTAACTGAAATCCAAGATGGCGTTAAAATATCGAGCAACCTGTATGCAAGCACCATTAACAGCCAACATGGCCAACCTCACAACATCAATCACACCAATCACAACGCAAACAAACTCATAACCTCCGATGATGCTGTGAGGTTGTTAACGTTGGCCATCATGGATGTTCAAGGTGCATGCACACAGGTTGCTCGATATTTTCCTGCCATCTTGGGTTTCAGTTAAACGCCTCTTGTGAGTTTAATTCTGCATTTTATGACTTTCTGATACCACCAATGGACTTTTCACGTGATTTTATTTAAGATTTTACATTCTATATCGCTGTAGCAAAAGTTTGCAACAGTCCCACTATCGTTATATGACTGGTTCCACGACTGGAGCTACCAAAATCAACAAGTCATTACAGACTAAACAATGCATTTGGAGGTTGAAATCACCCAAATGTTATGGTTGTTGATGTGGAATGGGCAGGCATCTAGGGAGAATCTGGGTGATTCCAATCTCCTAATGTGTCGTTTAATCTACAATATCTTGATGATTTCAGCAGTTTTAGTCGTATAATACATTGAACCATAGTTTGTTTCAGAGACAAATAGAGACGGAGCACTACGTTAAAATACATATGGAAGATTTGAGGCACACTGAATTTTCGGGGATTCAACAGATTAACGTGTGAAACAACAGTCAACACCTTGAGATGTCGCATGGTGTGGAATAGTGACATTCGGAAAACACGGGGGTGATGGGCGGGACGGGAAGTGAAGAGGAGGGTGCTCACCATTCAACACCATGCGACGTTGACTGTTGTTTTGTTGAATCCGAGAGAATTCAGAGTGCCTCTGCTCCAGCCAATTAGTGCTCCGTCTCTATTTGTCTCTGGTTTGTTTGGAACCAGAGAGGTCCTCGGATAGCAAATCGATAAAATGAAAATCTCTACTAACCCTTACCGGTCCACGGCCGTTTCATCCGGCCGCCGTAGCGGGTCGGCGTACTTTTGGCCGATTTTCGGCCTTTTTCGGGTTATCCCGAAAAAAGTGAAAATATGCGAAGGGAGACAAGGTTAAGCCAGCTGTCACTGTTGCCGACTGCGAGACTAGTTCCTTAAGTGCTCACCAGAGCCCGCCATTACGCTGGACGAGTCGAATATATCCGACATCGGACTGCGAAACAAGTTTAACTTTCGTGTCGAATATAACCGACATTGGACCGGAACTGCTTTTTTGTATTGTCAGACATATCCGACATTGGACCGGAAAGGGCTAAAACAGTCTATTGTGGACAAACTTCAGAAAAGCGGGGACCCGAAACCCATCGACACGCATCGGCGGATGAATCTGTTGATAAAGAATTTAAAGTTGTTGATAGCCAACCGCTCATACAGATGCGTTTTATTGCGTTCATTGACTTATAGGCACCGCTACTTCCGTCAGAACCCGATACTCAAAATGCGACTATTCTAGCTTCCCCGCATAATTTCTATTTACACTCTTCAAGTTGAAAAGACAATTTTCCGACGTGACACCGACCCGTAAGCACAAGAGCTCTTTGTCCTCGGAACCAAGCGAGACTCTCATCGTTAGAGAGCAGGGCTGCCGATTTGCGTAGATTTAATGACATTTTTAAAGTCACCAATGATTCCACCGGTCGAGAAAAGATTACAAAGTTCTTCAGTGTATGACTGTAATGCACGAAAATACTCTGATCTGTATAATCTTTTCTCAGTCGGTGGAAACGCCATTAATTAATTAAAATATACCGGTTGAGAAAAGATAAAAGACGCTAGTATTTTCGTGCATTACAGTCATACACTGAACTAAACTCTGTAATCTTTTCTCAACCGGTGGAATCTCCGGTGAATTTCAAAATGTCATTGAATCTACGCAAATCGGCAGCTCTGTTAGAGAGAACACATAAGACGCTAAACGAACCCGATGTTTTCATTAATTTATCCACTTTATCGTGCTCATAACTGAGACCCTTGCTACCTGCGTGGAGCACAGGGGATAGCTTCGTGGATTCTTATTGGACAATAATATTTGGCTACCGACCGGGTTATGATTGTCTGGTCCCAATAAATGCACGGTACAAACGGGCTTAAGGTTTTACCTAAAAATGGCGATTCTAGCCTCACATTTCTTTTACGGCACATTGGAATGTTGTGAGGCATCCAACTCTAAGTTACTTGAGGCGGGTCTATAGAGCCTTCCCAACCTAGAGTCCGTAAATACTATGAGAGTTGCGCCATTGCTGAATCCATTCCTGATTGGCTCTCAGATTTAGGCTGTCAAGAAAGCTCCAAGAGGCACAATGCAAATGGCGGAGGGTTTATTTACTATTCGCGAACTCGCTTTCATTACACATTTGAAGTAACAGTGACCGCGGTAATTTTTGTGAATTTTTACTCTGCTTGAATTTTATTCCGGAGAACATTATCTCTTTCAATAACGACCGTTATTGTCGAGAATCTGAATCTAACCTATAAGAGATAGCAAAATAGTGGCAACAGCGCAGAGGCAAATGGCCAATTGCAATTTGCCTCTTGGGGGCTCCATTGATCCGCTTCTTCTTCTTCATTTTGAGAGTCTTGTCGCAACTCTCATAGTATATAGGGACTCTATCCCAACCCACCCTAAGAGCTATTTTAAGGTTAGTTTTGTGGTTTCGCTATTTTTAAACGGTCCGGATGTGGTCCGTTGGCTGGTGGCCGATGCTTGTTGAAGTACTTAGGGTGGACTTGGGGCCGTGGACCTCGTGTACCGTACATTAGTTGGGCCCTGTACTCCACTACTATGAAAAATATAACTTCAAAAAACACTTTTGAGATCTTGTAATATGAGTAAGCGGGTCAACATTTTATTTCGGCCGAATTGAGCCGCAACAATTAGAAAAGAATTGTAGTTACAGCGATGGCTCGCCTTTTTTTTAGCTGGTGTTTTCATTTTATTTTGCTGTCCCAAATAATATAATTTGTTCCAGCCTTTACTTCAACATAAATTGTTTTATGTATATGTTGGCTGATCAAAAGTTTTTACGTATTCATACATAAACAATGTTTTTTTTTTTTTAAAAATATAGATAGATATATTCTTAAAAAATATTTAAAATGAAACAGAATTTTACAAAAAAATATAAACTGAGGATAAATATCCTTTGATTTCAGTTTTAGTTCAATCAAACTGTATAGTCAGGTGCTCTGAAGAAAATGTTATGGTTGGATAAACTATTGCACATTGTTCGGATTTACAAGTATTTGCGGCTCCTTCAGCCGTTGGTTTGAGTTTTTTTTTCGGAAACCAAGTTATTGGGGTGGGGGGAGGTGGTGTTCACGATCTCCCCCCCCTCCATTTCTGGTGTATCTGTGTGAAAGGACCATCAAAGCAATCATACGGACCGCTGCATCATATACGGTTGATTGATAAAAGGTCCAGCTCAATAGTTGTCATACAGTCGGTAATTATGTCAGAACTAGCGACGCGACGCACGAGGCGAAAGAGGATGATCTGCGGGGGGGTGCTCAATAGGGGACACAACCCCAATTATACATTGACATTTGTACATGGATCACGTGTTTGTGCTTCCGTGTATTTCAGGGCCAAGACTTATGTCAAATCTGATATTTTCTCGGGTATTTTGCTCCATTGAAAAAAGGGCACATTTTCAGGGCAGTTTCTGGGAGTGAGTTTTTGAAATTTTGGAAATTGGTTTGGAATGTTTTTTTTTTTTTTTTTTTTGAAAATTCAACTCTCTTCAATTTAGAACTGAGATATTTTTTCTCAAAAGTAAAAAGTAACTTTACTAGGATTTTTTTTTAATCTCCGAGACATTTCCGGGTTTTTCGGGATGAAATTTTGGGCTGATTTTGACAACAAATTGATATTCTGATTCTCCTAATTGGTCTGCGTTTTTTCCAAAAAAAAAAAAGAAGTTTTTGCGTCAAAAAATGTTGAATAATACGCACAAATAAATTCACATCGATCCCAATGAACGAAAGGCCAAACGACAAAACGCCACATCTATCATTTTTAACCCTTTAAGGGCCAAGCCCGAGTACACTCATTTTTCTCCTGTAGTCTATTCCACATTGTTCCAGTCTCATGATTCCGAATAAACGCGATTCTCGGTGGGGAACAAGATGAGATTTGGTCTGGTGCCTTCAATCTGTCGTATAGGCAATTCTAACTCCCCCGAGTACGAACAGTTAACTACTTTCCCCATATAAACGGAAAAGTGAACGAACACGGTCTTTAAAGGGTTAATATGCGTTTAACAAAACTTCGCCTGTTGGACAGTAATTTTCCCGAATTGAGATTTCAAGAATGTCAGTTCATGCTGATACAGTCCAAATAATCTGTTCGTTTCAAGAGTTTCCGTTCCAACTGTAGAATTATGTGATTATAAAATTGATATTTGTAGCAAAAAATATCAAATCCGACTCCTTTAATCCGTAAAATTGTAATTTAACCGATTTTTTATTCATTTTGCCTTATCTTATATGATCCAGATTTCAGTCATGAAATTATGTCCAGAAAATTTCATATTTTAATCCACTATGCGGAACGTCGCGGCGCCGCGCAGCCTGGAAGCTTCATCTGCTTGCGACGTAGTTTTCCGAGTAAGATTCCGAGGAAAATTCTAAAATGCAAATTGGACGCGAGATCGCAAATCGCGAAGTCGAATATGCATCTTTTGGAGAGTGAGAGAGAGAGGTCATAGAGAAGGTCGAGAGAAAGATAAAATGAGGAGGGGGGAAAGGACGTGTTGGTTGTCGATCGTAAAAGCGCAAGATCAGAATTACAAATTGGCTTGGAGAGCAAAAGCTCGGTTGTGTGTGTGTGAGTGTGCACTGGTGCCTTTATGGAAACCTCTGCTCGGAACATTGAACAGTTTGTGCGCGCGCGAAATTCGATATGAGAATTAAGGTGGGGGAAGTTGCCAAGAAAACTGCTAAACGCGTCGTGTGTATCCAATTCCAAATCCTTGGGTGCAAATTTCATACTGCACGGTGAGCACTCCGGGAAGACTCCCGACTTTAGGACTCCTAACGAATTTGTCGCGCGCGGATCAACCTTTCGCTCTTTTGTGCCTGTGTGGGGGCGTTGGTTGGGTGGAGGGGGGAGGGGGGGTTTAGTGGTGAGATACGGAATCAAAGAGTGTCACTGCCAAAAGCAGTGCTGCCAATGATCATTCAAAAACGAGACGTATTTTACAAGGTTGCCGTTTTGAGCATACCCATCATCAATGACATTATTGTACTATAGACGAATTAAAGATTGTCGCGAGATTTTTAAACATTTTCAGTTATGGGTGTGAGTATGGGATTGATCTGCAACGGCTTTGCCATCTCACCCGCTCTGGCCTCTCGCCTGCAAAGTGTGAGGAATGTGAAAAGTGGCCGAACCGGAACCTTGAAGGTGAATCTTACTATCTCGTGAAAATCTCGCGACAATCTTTAATTCGTCGATAGTACACAGAACCGGACAAACCCAATATTAGGCGAAACTAGTTTGCATGGCCTGCGCGGAACAGGCAAAACTAGTTTTGTCTAGGAAAAACTCAATTGGCCTAAAATTCTCTGGGCCAAGTCGGTTGGGCCTACAGGACCAACTTGTTTGGCCTAAAATTCTCTAGTCCAAACAGATGATGTGCAGGATTAAAAAAAAAAAAAAAAAAAAAAAAAAACGGAAGAACGCTTTGGTAGCGCTGACAAAACCTGTCGTAGAAAATGACCCACCAAAAGATTTGAGCAAAGCTAACCAAAGGATCTGTACGCCTAACAAAAGAGATTTTGCTGAGTGAACCAAAGTTTTGATTGGCTCAACTAAATCCTTTTGGGGTAATTTATCTATCGAAGGTTTTGTCAGCGCTAAAATAGTGACTTTTCCGGTTTTCTCTGTGTTAATTGTTGAATCGTACATAAATGGATTGCAGAATTGCGTTTTTAGCTCGCGCCCAGAAGACCTCCCGGTTTTCGCCCAAAATAGCTAGTTCGTGTTTACACCGACCTCGTCCAATATCCCTGCTCTCGCCATCTTAGATCAGGAAAGACCTACGAAAGAAAAAATTGAATCCATCCTGAAAAAGACCTTAAAATACTAGTTCAACGGAAAACCAAACAATGAAAAAAAGGAGAAGGATTAAAGTAATTTCCAGTTCAAAGTGGGGAAAAAAGGAAGACATGATTTCAGTTTTGGCTACATAATGTCACTGTGGGTCGACGCCTCCGCTTTTAGGACCAACCAGCTTTGTATAAAAATATCTTTGTAATAAAACATATTCTTTAATAACGCATTATTAAAAAAAAAACAAGCAGGGAAAATTCCAACACGCAGTTGTTGGGGGGTTTGGGGTCTCCCCCAACATTTCAAAGGGGGGTTTGGGGCCGCCCGGCCCTAGATAAAAATGGTGTGAGAAAGTGTTCGTAGGGTATTCCCTACAGATTATTTACTGAATATAAGCAGCCATACCCTTTACTCAAATGGAAGAAGTCTAAAAACTAATAAATAAATTCTTCAGTTGAAAAATTAAGTGAGAGAATGACGTGGATAGATCACGCGAGAAAAACCGAAAATAAAGAGATGGCGGGATTGTTGAGAGGTGTCAGGCTAAGAGCTTTTCAGGTATTTTTACCGATTCGCAAAATAGACTGACTCGTAGCAGGAACTGAAAATAATAAAATGATAACGAAAGCATTCCTGTTCAACACAATAGGCGGGAGCATGGCTTAAAACCGTTGCCAGATTTCAAGGTAAACGGGTTTACCTCGCAAACTTTTGCCACAAAATCGTTTTGTACCAAAACATGCAATATAACCCCTTTCCTTCCTTTTAGTTTATAAATAGAGGAAAAATGTGGCTCCTCGATAATGCATTTCTATTGAATGGACGCAAGATTTAATGAGTTCCTTGTCCTCTCAAGAATGGTTCTTAATTTTCTATACGATTCTCATTTTTACGTTTGGGTGCCAAAAGCTCGAAAAACTTCGTTTGATCGTAACATTGAACTATCAAAGTTTCGAACGAAATTTTGCAGCATCAAAGTTCCGATTAATCAAAACACTCTGAGTGTTTCTTATATTGCATTTTTAAATAAATTAACGAGATTTGAGGATGATACCGAATATTCGATTGAACTTGACCTCAAGAAGTCGAAATTGTCGGAAAATTTGGTTTCGACCGAACGTTGTCTCTTTCAAACGGATAGGTCCAAGTTTGTCTACTATAAAGTTGCTTAAACAAATGTTTAAATGAGTTCAGCCCCGAATTTCAGCGGTAAAGTCTTGAATTCATTTTGAACTGTCACAACTTCAAACAATTTCAAGCAATTTTTACAAAATAGCTTCAAATAATCAACTGCTGGTCACCAATTGTTAAGTCACCAAACGCGAAATTGCGCAGAACAGTTCTCGGGACGCCTTAACATCTCGAGTTGAGAGCAACTAAAGAAATTATGAAAACTATATAGTTTTACAGAAACATAAATAAATTTATAGAGAAACAACCGCAGACAGAGTTTATTTAAACTGAAAAACAAATTTTTGGGGATATTATGAACCATAGAAAACGTTGTTTGCCACAGCTTTTTCGGCTGATGACGCTGATGTGAAGTTTCGCAGTTATAGTTTTTTAAATAATAAGTTGCTCCGTTCGGTGTCTGGACTGGGTGACAAAGCCAATGCTTGTTTGGCAATAAATACATTGTGAGTTCATTGTTTCAATTTGCAGCTTTTAAAAATAGAATTTACGACTTCATGAGTTAATTTTGAAGGTTCAAAATGCTGTTCGTCCATTTTTTCGGGCATAGCCCAAAAAAATTGTGCTCTTTATATTACGGTGTATGATGAAGTTTGCAAAAGACCTATAAGGGCGAAGGGAACTTTCCAGTGTATATTAAGATGAAAAAAAAGATGATTGGCGATTTTTGCCAATCATTTTTTTTTCTATCTGTGTTGCGAGTATCTGGCATTAACGTTTGCACTTTTTGAATAAGCGAGCAGAGGAAATTGAAAAGAGGATTTGGATGAGAAGCGTATTTGTATATTTGATTCAACAAATATGCTGCGGACTTCAGCTCTAAACAATCTTGAATGAAAAAAAAAAAAAAAAAAAAAAAAAGCATGAATGGTATATAGAATTCACGTAGAGAGACTCGAAAGTAATAAAGACGAGCACAATCAATATTTTTAAATTTCACGACCACAGTACCGTAAAAAGGCACATTAAAACCCGTATATTCAGGCCCTCTATATACAGGGTGTGGCAGACCACCCGTCCACTATCTTTATCTCAAAAACGGCCGAAAATTGAGCTTCGGGGGCCAAACTTTCATAGGGTATATCGACCCCAAGGAATCCAATGAAAATATTTTCAGCCCTCCAAAACCACCCCTTGGGGGTTATTTAGGGGGGTGGGTACCCGTATCTCGAAAAAATCAAATGGAAAGGGTATGTTTTGACATTGGAATCTAATACGGCATAAAAAAATAAAACATTTTTATCCCCAAGTTTTTTTTCTCAAAACCACCCTTTTTTGAGTTAGGGGTGGTTTTCAAAAAATTTAGGGGTAATC
The DNA here is from genome assembly GCA_011764245.1 of Trialeurodes vaporariorum. Lineage (NCBI taxonomy): Eukaryota > Metazoa > Arthropoda > Insecta > Hemiptera > Aleyrodidae > Trialeurodes > Trialeurodes vaporariorum. Next base: position 63,875,494 of record VMOF01000320.1, on the reverse strand, counting down.
TTTGATTGGCCGCTGTGACCCTCCAAATCATTGGATTTCAAAAAACTAAGAAGTTTCTGAAAGGGCAGACCAAGGGCTTTCTTTTGATGTATCACATGCCTATTTTTTGTGAAAAAGGGGTACACGGCCCCCTCACCCAAAAATTTTGGGGCTTCGGGGGGCCCTACGTAAAAATTGTCAAATGTAAAGGTATGGCTTGTGATACATCATTTGAAAGGTCTTTTAGAGACGAAAAAAGCGATGCCCCCCAAAAGTCGTAAAAACAACCCCCTTCCAAAATGGCGGCCGTTTTAAGGTTAGGGGGCTCAAGGGGGGACCTTCAGAAAAATGATCCAAAATTGAACGATACATGGCTAAACGGGTCTTAAAAAGAGAAAAATAATGGTTCAAACCACGAGTCAAACCAATTTTTTAATCCAAAGTTACGGCCGATTCAAATTTAGGGGTAGTTGGGTTACCCAAAAAGGCACCCCTAAATTCCAATCGGCCGTAACTTTGGATTGAAAAGTCGGTTTGACTTGCGGTTTGAACCATTATTTTTCTCTTTTTAAGACCCTTTTGAGCCATGTATCGTTCAATTTTGGATCATTTTTCTGAAGGTCCCCCCTTGAGCCCCCTAACCTTAAAACGGCCGCCATTTTGGAAGGGGGTTGTTTTTACGACTTTTGGGGGGCATCGCTTTTTTCGTCTCTAAAAGACCTTTCAAATGATGTATCACAAGCCATACCTTTACATTTGACAATTTTTACGTAGGGCCCCCCGAAGCCCCAAAATTTTGGGGTGAGGGGGCCGTGTACCCCTTTTCACAAAAAATAGGCATGTGATACATCAAAAGAAAGCCCTTGGTCTGCTCTTTCAGAAACTTCTTAGTTTTTTGAAATCCAATGATTTGGAGGGTCACAGCGGCCAATCAAAGATTACCCCTAAATTTTTTGAAAACCACCCCTAACTCAAAAAAGGGTGGTTTTGAGAAAAAAAACTTGGGGATAAAAATGTTTTATTTTTTTATGCCGTATTAGATTCCAATGTCAAAACATACCCTTTCCATTTGATTTTTTCGAGATACGGGTACCCACCCCCCTAAATAACCCCCAAGGGGTGGTTTTGGAGGGCTGAAAATATTTTCATTGGATTCCTTGGGGTCGATTTACCCTATGAAAGTTTGGCCCCCGAAGCTCAATTTTCGGCCGTTTTTGAGATAAAGATAGTGGACGGGTGGTCTGCCACACCCTGTAGTACATATGTACGTGTACAGTGTTCTGCCCTCTGCATCAATACTCGATACATTGTTTCGTCACAGCTGCCGTTTCGTTTGTATATTTAATGACATTTTTCAAGTCACCGATGATTCCACCGGTTAGAAAAAAATTACACAGCTCCTTCAGTTTATAACTGTGATGAAAGAAAAACTCTGATCTGTAATATTTTCACAATCGGTGGAATCGTTTTTAAATTATGAAAATTATCCGCAATTTTTTTTTTAAAATTCCGTAATGGCTTCATCGTTTGAGGAGATATTACAAATCAGAGTATTTTTGTGCTTTACTACAGTCATAAACTGAACTGAGTTGTGTATTCTTTTCTAAATGGTGAATTGAAAAATGTCATTGGATATACACAAAATGGCAGTTCAGTAGGATAAACAACGTGCACAACATGCATACAAAATAATCTGATTCTTCAAATAAAGGATTGCTTCCTATTTTCAGTCCGGACTTGAAATTTCACGGAAAATAGTTTATGGTGCCCAATAAAAGCAGATAAAGATCAGTTCGTGCAGTGCTTCTATTTCTTTCTCATTGACGTTTTCGCAAACGTTAACAATGTTAGTCATCTAGACACGACTTTTTTATTTGCATATTTTAATCGAGTTTCTGGCACTTTTGAATGTGCACTCAGTTATTGTATGGTGAGTCACTTATTGTTAGATATTGTAAGTTTCAGTAAAATCAATCTTTGAAAAAGCTCGCAACGTATGTTGTGTATCAGTGGCGTATAGCGGGCAATTTGGGAAACATTCCATGCCGTCCATTTAAACCCATGAAAAAGATCGAAGTATTAGTTGGTTTTTTTTTTTTTTTTTGTAAACACACTATTATTTGAACTTTTTCACTGTAATAATCTTTTCGAATTTGCAATTAAGTGGCACTTATGGCATATCAATTTGTTTAGAGAATCCTGCGCTGAATTGATTCAAAGAATTTTGAACGACCAAATTCTTCTTCGCGAGAAAAATTACCTTAATTAAAGAAAAGGCCCATGTTGATTCCCAAACTGCCAAAAAAGTTTGGACACGGGCATGTCCGTCCATTTTCAGGCAGTCAGACCCCGACTTTAAAGAAGGCTCTTATCAGCATTGACCGCACGCTATAGAGGTAGTTTCAGAAGTGTAGGCGGACCTAGACCGATAATCTTTGGAATTTGTCAACATCACTTCTGATATTGCTCGATGAAAATGAATAAAAATGAAATTGAGTGTTCATTTTTGAATGAAGAAAACTTTAAACACAAAAGAATAAAGTCAGGAGCGAATTCGGTATTGATTTGAAGGAATGAAAGTTGAAAATTCGCCAAAGATTATGGTTTTGGTCCGCCTACACTTCTGAAACCACCTCTAGCTCCCAATGCAACTGTGACTCTTCTTTAATCTTTGGAGTTGACCATCCACCTGGCACCAGCGCGGAGGGAAATTCTTCAGGAAGACGCGGAGGAAAATACAAGTGAGAAGAAGACAGAGACAAATACAGGACGGAGGAATAGCAGAGTGATAGAAGATAAAGAGAGAGAGAGGATGAGGAGAGAACCAAAAATGCGGGGGGCCAGGGGGGATGGGAGGTGAAAAAAAATATTGGATGTGTGTGTGAGAGTGAGACTGTGAGTAAAGGAGAGGTGGAGAGATGTAGAGTAGAGAGAGCTCTCTCCTCTCCGGCTCTTGATCGTTGATGCCGCCGCCGCGCCTCCCCCCTCCCCCCTCCCCCTCCCCCACCCCCACCCCCTCCCTACTCACAACACCGCTCGTTGCTCGCCGAGGAAATGTGAAGAGGAAGCAAAAGATAAGAATCAATACTTTAAAGCCATCCATCAAGTGTTAGCGCCGATTATCCGGCAACATACCGATGAAACACACTCAAAGAAGTGGAGAGCGATGGATCGGATGGGGGGACGGTGAAAAAGGATGAGGAGGGGGGAGTGGCAGGGAGAACGTGAGTACTCATTTCTCAGGACAAAGGCCGCTCCGAAGCCCCCCCCGGTCCCCCCACCCCTTGCCAATGGATACTGGATAGGTCTAGGCTTTCGCGCCGCGTTTCGGTTCGAAGAGCAGCTCAGCTTCGGACGGACGTCCGTCCACCGCCGTTCACATCCGCTCGAGACGGTTCCGGGGGTTGGGGGGGGGGGGGTTTAGAGAGGGAGTTCCACTGGCTAAGATTGATTCTCTAACCCCCCTCACAGCCCCCCCCCGCCTCCTCGACTGCAGTTCACCATTTCTATGCCATCCCTTCAACGGGAGACCACAGCATTTTCCGCGTTCCCCACACTCTTCACCCGCACCCATGCCCCCCCCCCCCGTGCTCCTCCAACCACCCCCCCCCGCCAGCCGTTGTTTTTGCATACCGGTCGGTCTGTCGGTCTGTTATGACTACCGGCTCATTTTTCTTCTCTCGCACCCGACACCATTCGCCATTGTTTGGACCTCCGTCCTCATCTCACGGTCCAAATTACTTCCCCCTTGCCCCCTTCTTGCTGCTCCACCCACTCCTCGTTTAAGTCCTCTACCCTCTACCCTCTACCCCCTCATCGCTTCCACCCCCATCTCCGTCCCCGCCGGCCTATCAAGTGTATCCGCGGCTCTCGATGCTTGCTTTAAATCGACTCATTACTCGCTGTATGGTTGTCAATTGAATGGGTTATTCCGGAAAGAACCTTATAAGTCACCAAAATCAAATTTAAGGGACAGCCAAATAAGTTTTTTTTCCGGAGAATGAATCCGTGGTCGCAGGACTGGTGGCTGACGCCGGAAAATATATCATAGAAATCGCATCATTAACCCTCTAAGGGCCAGGTTATTTAAAAAAGACGCCAGTCTTCCGTTTATAAAGGGAAGGTAGTTAAATGTTCGTACTCGGGGGAGTCGGAATTGCCTATACTACGATTTGAAGGCGCCCTCTTATCTTGTATGTATTTTCATCGATATTTGCGTTTATTCAGAATGAAGACTGAAAGCAAATAACTTAATCTGTTGGAGACATTGCTGTCGGGAAATTTAACAATGATGGACCATACCTCACTGAGCCCGATAGGTAGGGGGGTCGAAGAGGGATTAGGGGAGTAGAGAGGGTCCAAAACGACCCTTTTTGCGTAAAACTGTAAATTTTTTTTTCTTTTTCAATGAGATTTTAGGACTTCATGACATTCCGGGTTAAACTTATTAAACTTTTAGGTTATGGGTAAAAAGTGGTTAAATACATGATTTTTAGAAAAGCTTTATGTCTTCTGAGGATCATAGAAGCTAAATACTCAATATTTAGTGTGGCAGATAATAGAAGAAGATAAAAAATCATATTACCACGTTGCATTTTTTTTTTCGATAAAGAGCTAAAATTATCCAAGAAGAGATGAAATATGTTGAGAGATAAAAAAAAATAGTAATATGTACTTAATTAATTGATTGAAAAGTTTGAACATGAAAGTAACTGAGCATCTACGGTGGAAAATCGTTTGTGGCCCTTTCAGGAATCGAACCCCCTCTCTCTCCCCCCACTGCAGTAAAGACGGTGGTAAAATAGTTTGGGCTCACAAGGGCACAAATGTTGAATGAACATTGGAAATTATTACGACCGAGATTTCGAATTTTCATGCAGGAATAAGTATCTCGCTCTGTGAGTGCGTTGGAATCGGGTTATAGGAGAATAGAGTCGTAATAACTGCATTTTCGAACTAATTACTGCTTTTGTTCGAGAAGGATTACTCTAATCACATTTTGCCGGTCGCACCCGCATTCTGCAACTCCAATCCGCTAATAATTAATTTTTCAAGCTCCAGAGATCATTCATCGGTCTCGGTTCGGTGAACTTGATTCATGCTGCGATGTCAATTGAGGCCTGCTTTGTGTAAAGTTCCGATATTGATGCATGGAGAAGAATTACAACAAGAGTAGGCCCCCCTTGACGCACAAAGATCCCTTAGAAATTGTAAAGGGCACATTAAATAACACAAGCTCGATCGCTCTTGCGAAGAAACCCTAATTTAGGAGTACTTCTCAGACAAGGGCTCGCCTGTTGTGTTTTACCCTGAAAGAAGAGGTAGTGTAATAATATGAGTTCTCGCTAACTTTTGCTATAAGTGATAACATATGAGACGTAATGGCGGAGCATCGGAGGAATCATGGGGGATTCCAATATAATTTGAATCATTCCTCTGTGATGTGCAGCAGCTAGATTATGTCCCCCCCCTTCTTCACACAATGAATTGGAATTCTGAATTTTAAGGGAAAAATACTAATTACGGCTGAAAGCCCGAAAGAAATAGAAAATAAACAGTAAGGAATACCCTGCGAACACTTTCTCACATTGTTTGGTCTAGAGGAGACCCCCACACCCCTTTGAAATGGTAGGAGAGACCCCCAGACCCCCCTTTAGAGTTCTGGGGGGGATCCTCCGGATCCTCTTTAGCATTCTAAAAGAGACCCCTAGACCACCCTTTAGAATTCTGGGGGTTACCTTCAGACCCCAATTTGTACCCATTTCTGATCTTAATAAAAACCGTTTTTCCTCCATAACTAACTTAAATGTCAAAAATTTAAAAAAACAAAACAAAAAAAACAAAAAAACAAAAAAAAACAAGCAGGGGAACTCCAATACAGTTTATGTATTGGTAAATCGTGCCGAGATAGGTCTATATGCAACCACATTAAAGGACCACCTGGAGGGCGGAGGTAGCAAGTCCGCTCGCGCCGTATATGAAATTGAGTTATGCGCGGTCTTGTGCGCGGGGAAACGGTCATCTTTAGAGGCGATTAGAGGGTCATCTCAAAAACCTGTAGAGTTAAATAAAATCGGTAGGGTGGAAATCTTGTTCAATACGTCTAGTTGCTGTAAAAAAAAAAAAAAAAAAAAAAAAAAAAAAAAAAAAAAAAAAAAAAAAAAAAAAATGGTTGAAGACTTTGACCGTAGGCATAGTTAAAAACCCGGGTGAAAAAGTGGATTCCGCCCATTTGAATACAAGTAAATTCAAACGTCACGCTACAGCGCAGACCTCCAGAAAACCTATTCATAGCACCCGCTTATATATTTATTTAGGGACCCAAGAGCAAATTATATCTGATTTCGAGTAAAAAAAAAAAAAAGCTATCGTGTGCGCATGCGCGAATAGAGAGAGGCAGCGTCAATCATCTCGTCTCTCACCCATCGGTTTGCAACCCTGCGATGCTGGGCTATGAAGACTGGGTTTGAAGAGGGGGTAGACGATGTGTGAGCCAAGGTTCGCATAGAATCATAAATGTGTCAAAATCTGAGGAGGGTATGAGATCTAGCTTGTGTGTGTAACTTCGGTATATTTTCTGTGCTTGTGCGACGAAGCCACCAACACTCTTACGCAAAGACAACTGAAGTCAGCGCTGATATCTCACCGGGAAAGTCTTAAAAAAAAAAAAAAAAACCGAAGGCATCAAATGACTCTAAATAAAAAAAAAAAAATTAAACGTGTCTGGGTATACCATTGAACGTACTCACAAATTTCTCAAAAATACACAATACGACTAGATCATTTAATTTTTGATTCATATCCTGAAAACTAAATCTCCAAAACACACACAGCCACCAAAGGGCACCTCCTACACTGTAATATATTACTTATTCATTGTATATAGCAAAACGAGAGTAAGAAACTTGCCATATACTTCGTACGGCACGCTTAAGAGAAAAAAATGCCTCTGGGGAATCTAGAAAGCAACATCTGTGCAAAATTTGAATGCATAGAGATCAATGGCTCAAAAGGATTGTCAGCTTATACGGACTGACAGGCACCACATATTTTTGCATAAAACCCTGTAAGTTTGAAAGGGTTTAAAAATATGTAAACATGATGCAAGGATGTTCTTTTGAATAGTATTAGGCATGATGAAAGGCCATTACTTTGTAAAAAAATTGATTGATTTAGTCATGAGAGGCCAAGTATCGAAACGAAACACCTGGAAAATCTCTGCGGCATCGCAATACATTTTCAATTTGTCTAACTTAGAAGGAGGAAGTAAAATGGTCATCGGATTTTATCTCCCCCCCCCCTCCCCCCGCAGAAAGTGATGAAACGACGCCACTGTTCATCCGATACATTCTAATCCATTTAACCGTATTCATTTACCTTGGATTCACAATTCTTCATAACAATGACGTGACGATATGGTGGTGTTGCGCGAATATCAACGCCTAAAAACGCGTTTCATAGAGAGCGTAAATTAAATCGAGGAAAAAATAAATAAAAATGGAAAAAAAAAGAATAAAAAACTCGACGGGAGTGAAAGACAATTTATATTTCACAAAAGTTGGAAAGACATCGATACCGAGAGAAACAAATGAATATTTAAAACCTGCGATGGAAAATTCAAACCGAAATTCGATTAAAAATTTATGATGGGATGAGGGAAGCGAAAACGGGTCGAAGAGAAATGGAACTCATTTCTGAATAAAAAAAAAAAAAAAAAAAAACTGACAGATAGAACGCAGTTGTTGAAAATCGCATTTATCGCAGTAGATAGTGCGGGGGTGGGGTGAAAAAAGGAACAACAAAAATGAAAAAAAAAGAAAACGAAAAATTGGAAAATAGAAAAAATAGAAAAATAGCTACGGTGTGAGCATCATCGGGACAGCAAAGTAAAGTAAATTCTGGTGGAGCACTCATTTATTCAAAAAACATTTGCAGAACCGCGTGGCGGAACAGAGCGCACTTCAAATTCTGAGTGATGCACTACGTCACTCAAATTCAATGAAAAATGGAATCCTCGCAAAAAAGAACCAGCGTTGCACGACAACAACGTAGTTGTATATTACACACTCGCACGGTGCAAACACACACACCCACATAGATACACTATGTGTCTCTTTCTATCTTGCTTTCTCTCACACTCACTACGTGCACGTGTTCAGTGCGGATATAGCCTTTTTTTAAGCGTGCCATACGAAGTATATGGCAAGCTTCTTACTCTCGTTTTGCTGTATACAATGAATAATATTATATAGTGTAAGAGGCACCCTCTGCAGGCTGATTCTGCTCATTTGGACGAGACGAGATGAGATAGCAAGAAACGATCAATCCCATTGGTTTAAATGGCGTCACGTGACAGATTTGAAGTCATTGCGGCGCGAGTACGACTAGCTCCGAGTCATGCTTTTGAAATAAATGACTCGGAGCTAGTCGTACTCGCGCCGCAATGACTTCAAATCTGTCACGTGACGCCATTTAAACCAATGGGATTGATCGTTTCTTGCTATCTCGTCTCGTCTCGTCCAAATGAGCAGAATCAGCCTGCTGAGACTTATTGAACAAGATTTTCACCCGACCGATTTGATTTTACCACACAGGTTTTTGAGAAAATCACCTCTACAGATGACCCTTTCCCCGCATTCAAGACCGCGTATTTCAAATGTCATATACGGTGCAAGCGGATTTGCTAACTCCAGGTGGCCCTTGACGTGGCTGCATACAGACCTATCGCGGCACGCTTTGCCAATACATAAATTGTATTGGAGTTCCTCTGCTTGTTTTTGTTTTTTTTGTTTTTTTTTTTTTTAGCCTCTTTTTGTAGTCGTACAAATTGCTGGCGCGTTTGCGTTTCTTGTTTTTTTTTTTATTATTGCCTCACCACACTGTTCCTTTACTATCGTTGATTGCTGGAGCTTATCGTAGTTCGTGCTTGCGCAAAACGCAGATGCTTTGATTCCTGTATTTACAGTACGCAGGAGTAGACCTCTCTCCACTATATGTGAAATTATTTTTTAATTTTTTCATGAAATTTTTAAATATTTTAGTTGAAAATTGCAACGATTTGAGCCGAAACGTCATCACATATGATTAAGCTGTGCACATAGTTTAATTTTGCGTGTTTCCAGCATTCCCTCTTGTTGATCTGTTTATCTTATCCCTTTCTATGCATACTTAGCCCTTCATCGCGCAGCGTTCCTCTTGTGGAACAATTACTTTATCACCCACTAGCAGCCAGTATAATCTAAATTTGACGTTGTCTCACATCAAAAGATGAAAAATGAAGTCAACGGCAAAATTGTCACTTGAATCAAAAAACGTATTTTCATTATAATGACTGTCAATTACTTTTCGGTAATCATTTTAATATTCCTTTCAACAATTTCTTTTTTTTTACCAAAAAAAGCAACTTTTGATTGAAAAGGAATATAAAAATCTCGTCTTCTTATATGTATTACAGCATGTTAAAAAATGGCGGGAAATTACAATTTTGAGCATATAGATCAAAAAATTACACAATGATTTTTTAACTCTTTTTCCCACTATAAGGGTGACTAGATGAATTGAAAAATTCATGTTTCGTCATAAAAGAAAAAATTGCGCAGTGAATTAGAATAGGTAGATAGACGAAACTAGAGAGAAGCATAGGCAGAAAAGGAAAACCGGAACTTTGAGAGTGCTTTTTGATTTTGGTCAGTTTCTTTTTGTAACATTCTATGTAAACATATTCGTGGATAAAACTAAAGTCAGACTTACCGTATAAATGGTGACAGCATAACCTCGCGCCTCAAGAAGAGGATGCGAATAGATAATACGCGACAGCACCTAATGAGTGTTCAATCAAACGTACCTGCAAAAAAGAGAAAAAAAATAAGAGGGCGGCATTAATTTTAATTTCTTTCTGTTTGTTTTTTCGCTTGAGAAGGGAAAACATGATATGTATAAGACGCAGTCAGTGTAAAATTTACAATCGGTAATTTTGAGCAATACACACAGCAAAAACCTGGAGTGGTGTGACTAGATCAAGAATGAAATCCGATGATATTAGCAGAGCTGCCGTTTTGAGTATAATCAATGCTATTTTTCTATTCACCGATGATTCCACCGTGGTTGAAAAAAGATGTAATACTGTAATACTGTAATACTGTAATGATGTAATACTGTGTATGACTGTAATGCACGAAAATACTCTGATCTGTAATCTTTCCTTTATCGGTGGAAACTCCGTTACTTAATTAAAATATCCGCAAGCTTTTTAAAGTCATCGACGAATCGACCGATTCAGCAGATAACGATTACAGATTAAAGTATTTTTAGTTTATTACAGTAATACACAGAACTGAACTATGTAATCTTATCTCAACCGGCAAAATCATCGGTGAATAGAAAAATAACATTGATTATACGCAAAACGGCAGCCCTGATGGATATTAGTGGCGATGACGCGACGCGTGCAAACTGGCAAAGATGCACTAAGCCCATAAAAGTCAACAAATTGGTCGAAATATATCAAATGCACTCCCTCAAATCGATATTTGAGGTCTAAATGGATGACATGCACTCACTGCCACTGAATGATAAACAGTTATACGAAAAATACTAAAAGAGTAGTAGCGCAGCGTTCAATTTGACAACGTTACATGTAAACCCTTATTGAAGAGTTCACCATGCGCCTGGCATTTCAATTGGTTCCAAAGAGGGATTCAAATAAGACAAAGGGGATATAATGCAACGTTGTCCAATTTCACGCTTTGCCACTGCAAAATAATAACTAAAGTGGCATTCACTAAGGGCCACTGGGTAACCGGGCCGCTCGGTGCGGTGCGCTGCATTTGTCTTCGTTTGGAGCGCCTTCAAATCGAAGGCATGCAACACCATATCCGCCACTGACGAATATTTACCTATTTCAAAATACCCTATTTTTGTGAAAGGGTGACGAATTGTTTTTTTTCTAATGCGATAACAACATGTTAAGAATAATTACTATTAATTTGCCTTAAGTGTCTTAAACTCCTTTACTTTCTACCAACCAACTGTCTGCACCGTCATAGAAAGTTGCCACCAAGGACCTAAAGTCATCATACGCGTGCCAATATAACTGCTAAATGAATTGTGAGGAGGCGTGTTTTCAAACTCCATTTTTAAAGCCCACCAAAGCGACTGGTCTGCTCGTAGGTTTGTTATCCGATTGAAAATTACACTGACGGTGCCCCGGAAGATCAGAGGGGACTATTTGAGAGCCCTGCGCCTTGCTGGCGATTAAAAGCCCACCAAAATGAATAATCTGCTCGTTAGTCTGTTTTCCCATTCAAAATTTCATTAGCGGTGTCTCGGAAGAGCAGAGGGGACGTTTTGAGAGCCCTGCGCCTTGACAGTGATTAGAAGCCCACCAAAATGACTGGTCTGCTCGTAAGTCTGTATTCCCATTTGAAATTACATTGGCGGTGCTCCGGAAGAGCAGAGGGGACGTTTTGAGAGCCCTGCGCCTTGACAGTGATTAGAAGCCCACCAAAATGACTGGTCTGCTCGTAAGTCTGTATTCCCATTTAAAATTACATTGGCGGTGCTCCGGAAGAGCAGAGGGGACGTTTTGAGAGCCCTGCGCCTTGACAGTGATTAGAAGCCCACCAAAATGACTGGTCTGCTCGTAAGTCTGTATTCCCATTTAAAATTACATTGGCGGTGCTCCGGAAGAGCAGAGGGGACGTTTTGAGAGCCCTGCGCCTTGACAGTGATTAGAAGCCCACCAAAATGACTGGTCTGCTCGTAAGTCTGTATTCCCATTTAAATTTACATTGGCGGTGCTCCGGAAGAGCAGAGGGGACGTTTTGAGAGCCCTGCGCCTTGACAGTGATTAGAAGCCCACCAAAATGACTGGTCTGCTCGTAAGTCTGTATTCCCATTTGAAATTACATTGGCGGTGCTCCGGAAGAGCAGAGGGGACGTTTTGAGAGCCCTGCGCCTTGACAGTGATTAGAAGCCCACCAAAATGACTGGTCTGCTCGTAAGTCTGTATTCCCATTTAAAATTACATTGGCGGTGCTCCGGAAGAGCAGAGGGGACGTTTTGAGAGCCCTGCGCCTTGACAGTGATTAGAAGCCCACCAAAATGACTGGTCTGCTCGTAAGTCTGTATTCCCATTTAAAATTACATTGGCGGTGCTCCGGAAGAGCAGAGGGGACGTTTTGAGAGCCCTGCGCCTTGACAGTGCACACTGGGCCACAGACTACTGTTTCACGCGAATAATGTCATTTTTCGAAGCCGTTATGTTTGGTATTTTAAGGTTATAATCTCAAAGTAGACTCATAATAGCGTCCGAAAACGGCAACATCTTTGACAATAGGTCATGCACGGTGAGTATGCGAGAATGTGAACATGCGTCCCTCGTCGAACTTTTGTAATGCTATCTGACGAGCTTGCTGTTCTCACCGCGACACTCAAATGTTCAACCGTTGTTATCCCGGTTCAAAAAACTTTGAAATGAAACAAACGACACCATGCCGGATTCAAAAAAAGGTAAGGATTTGTTTAAGCACATCAGTTTTTAATTTCAATGCATCAGTCAATATTTAAGAAGCAATATAGTCAAACAGATCAAATGTCTATTTTTCTTGAAATTAGCAACTTCAAACTAAAAGAAAACAGTTCGTATCTTTTTTCGAATGTGAACGAATGTAATTCTGTGGCCACAGGCTTGTTCCTCAGATCTCGGAGAACAAAATCCATATGAGTTTGGCTGCAGCGGTTTGCAGCTGTGGCCGCAGGGTTAAATTAACAAAGTCAAGTTAGGTGAAAAATGGAACAGTTAACAAACAAAAAAATAAACAAAAAAATTGCGAATCACATATTTTTCTCTCACGAAATTTTAACCTTGCAAATTGGGATACAATGGTACTATGTTTATTTTTCATCCATTTTCTTGTCATGCCGTGCATATTTCTCGATTATGTGTTTCTCCATTGTTGCCATATCGCTCAAAACGTTTGAATATTTCTTAACATGAAAACGGAACGATATCCGATTAAATTAAAGACATATCGTTGTCATACACCTGATTTTAGCTATTGTAGTCGTTGTAGTGTACTCAGTGGCGGATACACAGAGGGCAATTACCCCCCCCCCCCCCAAGCCTCAAATGTTGCCTTTTTCGGCAGAAAGGAGCCCGAAATTGCTTCCTCCGACGCTTCAAATTTCAAAATTACTCAGGCCTCCCTCCCCAGAAAAATGTTCTGAAATCCACCACTGAGTGAACTTACATAGCTCAGTTAGTTGAGGCGTCAGCAACTCCAACCATGACAATACATTAATACATGTCATGAGTTCGAATCCAAGTGCTTTTTTGTCTCTTTTTTTTCGCTCTCTTTCTCTCTTCTATGGATCTTATACAGCTAAACTTTATGCTTTACAATTATTTTGTTTTATTTTCTACTAGCTCCTCCTTTAAAATAGGGACTAATCTGAAGCACAAATGTTCCAAAGTTAAAAAACTGAAGAAAGTATATTTTTTTTTTTTTTTTTTTTTTTTTTTTTTTTTTTTTTTTTTTTTTTTTTTTTTTTTTTTCACCTACATTTTGTTGATTATTTTTCTTAACTGTGCCCTTTTTGTTCCTTAATTGTTTTGCTTCTTGAGTAATATCAATAGTTTTTAGTTGTTGCCACAAACGCCTACTTTGCATTTTTTCTTCATTTTCTCGCGTCAAAACGTCGCGTTTAGAACGTCGTCACGCAACTTTTGATCGGAATTTCAGATGGACCTATTAGGAACCATGGGCTGAGCCAGCAATTTGGCAACTGTGAATTCTTTTCATTTGAATGCATGAGAAACAATCGATTCTTGAGGGAGTCATGGCCCCATTCCAAATCGATCGTTTCTCAAACATTCAAATCAGAAGAATCCACAATTGGCAAATTGCTGTCTCCGCTCATGTTAGTAACAAGTGCGGAGTATAAAATATGTACTACATTAAATACGAGGCTATATTTGAAGCAAAATTACAAAAGATTCTATGTAATCGAGCAAGTTTGGAATTTACGTAATTAAGGTGATATAGTACCATATTAACTCATCGAACCGTTGAAAAAAATTTTAAGCCTTTAATCAGTATTTTTCTGAAAAGTATAGATTTTTGACCGCAAATTTCAAACCTATGTAAAACTTGCAGTTTTTGACATTTTTCGGCGTTTGTTGCACCAAAATTCTCGTAAAAACATCCTCTTTTCACCAAAATTATTGTCGAAATCATCGTCTCAGTGGGTTTAGGACCCAGAGTCGTCTGACGCATAAAACTGCTTTCGTCAGAAAATTTACATTTCTCAGAAACCTATCGTAGAGTCAGTTTTGAATATGTTTGACATCAGAAATGAAAAGAGCGACCCAAGAAACCCCTCTACACCAATTTTCATTCAAATCCGTCGAGTATTAACAGAGATATGAATTATTCCCGTCAAACGGTAGTCTGTGGCCCAGTGTGCAGTGATTAGAAGCCCACCAAAATGACTGGTCTGCTCGTAAGTCTGTATTCCCATTTAAATTTACATTGGCGGTGCTCCGGAAGAGCAGAGGGGACGTTTTGAGAGCCCTGCGCCTTGACAGTGATTAGAAGCCCACCAAAATGACTGGTCTGCTCGTAAGTCTATATTCCCATTTAAAATTACATTGGCGGTGCTCCGGAAGAGTAGAGGGGACGTTTTGAGAGCCCTGCGCCTTGACAGTGTTTAAAAGCCCACCAAAATGACTGGTCTGCTCGTAAGTCTGTATTCCCATTTAAAATTACATAGGCGGTGCTCCGGAAGAGCAGAGGGGACGTTTTGAGAGCCCTGCGCCTTGACAGTGATTAAAAGCCCACCAAAATGACTGGTCTGCTCGTAAGTCTGTATTCCCATTTAAAATTACATTGGCGGTGCTCCGGAAGAGCAGAGGGGACGTTTTGAGAGCCCTGCGCCTTGACAGTGATTAGAAGCCCACCAAAATGACTGGTCTGCTCGTAAGTCTGTATTCCCATTTAAAATTACATTGGCGGTGCTCCGGAAGAGCAGAGGGGACGTTTTGAGAGCCCTGCGCCTTGACAGTGATTAGAAGCCCACCAAAATGACTGGTCTGCTCGTAAGTCTGTATTCCCATTTAAAATTACATTGGCGGTGCTCCGGAAGAGCAGAGGGGACGTTTTGAGAGCCCTGCGCCTTGACAGTGATTAGAAGCCCACCAAAATGACTGGTCTGCTCGTAAGTCTGTATTCCCATTTAAAATTACATTGGCGGTGCTCCGGAAGAGCAGAGGGGACGTTTTGAGAGCCCTGCGCCTTGACAGTGATTAAAAGCCCACCAAAATGACTGGTCTGCTCGTAAGTCTGTATTCCCATTTAAAATTACATTGGCGGTGCTCCGGAAGAGCAGAGGGGACGTTTTGAGAGCCCTGCGCCTTGACAGTGATTAGAAGCCCACCAAAATGACTGGTCTGCTCGTAAGTCTGTATTCCCATTTAAAATTACATTGGCGGTGCTCCGGAAGAGCAGAGGGGACGTTTTGAGAGCCCTGCGCCTTGACAGTGATTAGAAGCCCACCAGAATGACTGGTCTGCTCGTAAGTCTGTATTCCCATTTAAAATTACATTGGCGGTGCTCCGGAAGAGCAGAGGGGACGTTTTGAGAGCCCTGCGCCTTGACAGTGATTAGAAGCCCACCAAAATGACTGGTCTGCTCGTAAGTCTGTATTCCCATTTAAAATTACATTGGCGGTGCTCCGGAAGAGCAGAGGGGACGTTTTGAGAGCCCTGCGCCTTGACAGTGATTAGAAGCCCACCAAAATGACTGGTCTGCTCGTAAGTCTGTATTCCCATTTAAAATTACATTGGCGGTGCTCCGGAAGAGCAGAGGGGACGTTTTGAGAGCCCTGCGCCTTGACAGTGATTAGAAGCCCACCAAAATGACTGGTCTGCTCGTAAGTCTGTATTCCCATTTAAAATTACATTGGCGGTGCTCCGGAAGAGCAGAGGGGACGTTTTGAGAGCCCTGCGCCTTGACAGTGATTAGAAGCCCACCAAAATGACTGGTCTGCTCGTAAGTCTGTATTCCCATTTAAAATTACATTGGCGGTGCTCCGGAAGAGCAGAGGGGACGTTTTGAGAGCCCTGCGCCTTGACAGTGATTAGAAGCCCACCAAAATGACTGGTCTGCTCGTAAGTCTATATTCCCATTTAAAATTACATTGGCGGTGCTCCGGAAGAGTAGAGGGGACGTTTTGAGAGCCCTGCGCCTTGACAGTGTTTAAAAGCCCACCAAAATGACTGGTCTGCTCGTAAGTCTGTATTCCCATTTAAAATTACATTGGCGGTGCTCCGGAAGAGCAGAGGGGACGTTTTGAGAGCCCTGCGCCTTGACAGTGATTAAAAGCCCACCAAAATGACTGGTCTGCTCGTAAGTCTGTTTTCCAATTTAAAATTACATTGGTGGTGCCCCGGAAGAGCAGAGGGGACGTTTTGAGAGCCCTGCGCCTTGTCAGCGATGCAGTGTAATCTACGCTGATTTTCTAAAATCAAATTTGATAATTTTCAGTTAATTTTTAGTATGATTAAACAAGGTTACTCCAAAAAGTCACATTCACATTCGACCTTTTACAAGGGTTTAAGTGGACAAAATTCCACGTTGCCAAATTGCACGCTACGCCACTGTTTTGAGGCACTCTTTTTTGGTACTTAAGTCCTATTTGACGAACCCTGGTAGAGAATGAGATCATCGAGGGGCTGAGGGACTCCGGTCCCCACCGATATGATCTGTGAACGTAAAAAAATGAAAAAAACTCAGAAAGTAGATTTCTGGTAAAATAATCTTTCTTAAACTTTCAAGACCGATTTCAATTACAGAGAGACATTATTGACAAATGTTACTATATATGGCTTTAAATTGAGCTTAAAAGGACGAAAACAATGATTTTTGATTACTTTTCCTACTGATTTATGGCCTCTTTTTTTTCGATTCCTCCCCAGTGGATGCGCGCGACTCTCACTATCCCATAAGAAACACCCGTTAATTCACAACTCCTTGTAATCTAAATATTTAACTTTTTCGTAAGTGTGTTGAAACGTAAAACCACATTTCATCAAATCTTCAATAATTCTGCTCTGATTCACTGGACCTCATGATCTGCTTCCAAGTGAACATTTAATCCCAAATTCACCGGAAACATTACAATTTCAAAATTTCGACCCTGCCTTTCAGCTGAAAATACTTAAATATTTCCATATACTTCTTGCCTTCGTGTGAGTGACAAATCCGCTTATTCATACATCCCTAGAACCTGAGGTTTCAACTTTTAATTGAGAACATGGAGCACGTTGCTCTCCTAATTAATGACGTGACGAAGGAAGGGTGATAACTTCATGTTTTCGCAGAATCGTCCCAACCGTTTTCCTTTGACATCTTTATTAATAATTAGCGTGTTTGGGGCTTACTGTCCGCTATATAGGTTGACCGCGTCATCATTCATTTTTAACTTGATGCAACAATAATAAATTAACCACACTGATTCTGCTGCGGCGGTACCCTCTGGGATACGCTTGGAGCCGACCAAAAGTTATTAACTAACGAATAATAAACGGAATGACATCCATCGAACAGAGGGATTCCTTCATATAAGGTGCCACCGATAACTTAATGAAGCTTTTGTAAGAGGTTTCTGTACACTGAAAAAAAAAAATCTGTTGATTTTACCGCTGGAAGTTAAAAAAATGTGTAGCAGATAAAAAATGTTGGATCAACAGGCTTGAGCGGTAAAATAAACCATCAGGGGGGTTAATTTTACTGCTCAAGCCTGTTGATCCAACATTTTTTGACTGCTACACATTTTTTTAACAGTCGGGCGGTAAAATCAACAGAGTTTTTTTCAGTGTAGGCAAATGACTTATTGAATTTTACATGACATTTTTTAACAGACCGATAAGACCTTCAGATAAGTCAAAAACTAACTCTCGAAGAAAGAAATCAACATAAAACTCGTAGTAATTGATGGAAGCGCGTAGAAATGCTCTTTACATATTTTATGCTCCGATTCTGTAATGAATCCGTTGTAAATTCTCGCTACAGCGTTTTATGAAAGTCGCGGGGGAAAAAATACTATGATAGAATTTACGAACAGCATGGCTGATTTTGGAATCTGTTATCAAAGATGGTAAATTTTACCATCAAATGGTAAATGCAACGTACCTTGTGGTTAAATGAACCACCAGGTTATCCTAACTTACCAAAAAATGCGTTGCATTTACGGTAAGATGGAAAAAATTTACCATATTTAATAGCAGATTTCAAAATCAGCGATGCAGATAATGAATTCTACCAGTCTTTTTTCTTTCTGTGCGATTTCTAAGTAAAATCTCATGAAAATCACGCTGAAAGAATTCGAAAGTCGCGACACTCGCGCACAAACTCAATGAATTCGTTTAACAACCTTCAAAGCTGGAGGTCGAATAAGCGGCTGACTGCAAAGCACAAGACTTTGCAGCTTTCTCTATTCTGATTTTTTTTCTCAGCATAGAAAGTTGTGATTATATGGGGCTCCTCATAGCTCCCCAATTGCGACTCGATCATTTGACCGTCATATTTGAATTTTGTTTATCGCAATGGGTATGTTGCAAAATTTTGCTACAACGATGAAGGGTGTATAATCTAATGTAAAATCGCCTGAAAAGTCCACTGGTGGCATCAAATAGTCATAAAATGCAATAATAAACTCACAAGAGGCGTTTAATTAAATCCAAAATGGCGGAGAAATATCGAGCAATTTGTATGCTTGCACCACGAACATCCAAGGATAGCCAACCTCACAATATCGATCTCAACCAATCACAACGTAAACAAACACATAACCTCTACCTCCAGTGAGGTTGTCAAAGTTGGCCATCCTTGGATGTTCACGGTGCATGCATACAGAGTGCTCGATGTTTTTCCGCCATCTTGGATTTCACTAAACGCCTCTTGTGAGAATATTATTGTATTTTATGACTTTCTGATGCCGCTAGTGGACTTTTCAGGCGATTTTACATTAGGTTAAACACTCTTAATCGTTGTAGCAAAAGTTTGCAACAGACCCATTATTGAGTTCGTGAGTGGATTTTAGGACTTTCTGATGCTTCTTTTGTGATTTGAAATGACCCTTAAAAACTGATAAATTCAAAATAATGGAAATGGAGGAAATGCAGTAAAAAAAAGAAGAAGAAAAAAAAACGAAAAAGCCAAAGACTCATTTTTTTTAAAACCAGTTCTCGAGAATATCCATATGAGAACGGTGTATTTTTTCGCGAGTCTCACGTGACTTTGAATGCTTCTTCAACGCAAACTGCGAGTCAGCGACAGTTTGTGACACGTACGTAAATACAAACTTGTGTTCAGTGGGAGTTTTTTTCAGAGACAGGATGAGATCCGCGTTAATTATAATTTCGGATCCTCTACGTTCCTACGTATGCAACCAATAAGCTCGACAATTCAATCAGGAACAAAGTTCGACCGGATTTAATCCTAATTACTCGCCAAAGTTAATCTGAAATTAGTTCCACCGACTCCGTCCCTCTCCTTCTCAAGCAAAACATCCACTATACTAAGTAGTCACAGCCGCGTTCATTGAAGTCGTGCAGCGCGGGAAGCGTTGGCGCACTGGGAAGGCGAAACATGGATTAATTTTGGCCAAACATTATCACATGAGAAGTTCTCATTGAAAACACACGTCCGAGATTACAAAACAATGGCGTAACTTGAAGTTATTCAATCTTTTAAGTCACCTCTTTTGAACGTAGAGGGCAGTGAAAGGTCCAAAGGGGGCAGTAGCGTAACTAGAAATCATTCCATCTCTCTTTTTACTCATCCGAATGTACAGATAAAAAAAGGATAGGAAGAGGGGATTGATCCCCCTTTCCTATCCTTTTCTAACTTACACATTTTAATGGGCAAAGTAATAGAAAGGTAATTTCGAGTTACGCCACTGAAAATGGGAGTTGGACTTTAGCTCCCCTCAGCTTCATAAATCCACAAATACACGGAGAAAAAACTTCGGTTCGAATGAAACGCATGACCTGAAAGAAGAATGGGTCTGTTGCAAACTTTTGCTACAACGATTGAGAGTGTTTAATCTATTGTAAAATCGCCTGAAAAGTCCAATGGTGGCATCAGAAAGCCACGAAATGAGATAATAAACTCACAAGAAGCGTTTAATGAAATCCAAGATGGCGGCAAAATATCGAGCAATCCGTATGCATGCACCACGAACATTCAAGGATAGCCAACTTCACAACATCGATCACAACCAATCACAACGTAAACAAACACATAACCTCTACCTCCAAAGAGATTGTAAACGTTGGCAATCCTTGGATGATCACGGTGCATACATTCAGATTCCTCGATATTTTTCGGCCATCTTGGATTTCAATAAACGCCTCTTGTGAGTTTATTATTGTATTTCATGACTTAATGATGCCACCAATGGACTTTTTAGGCGATTTTACATTGGAATAATAACTTTTTATCGTTGTAGCAAAAGTTTGCAACAGACCCATTTGGGGTTCTCTCTCTTCGGCCGTTTGAAAAAAACATGTGTTAAAAAAGGATAGCAAAGAGGGTGGGTCATCACGTGACTTCAGCTCCTACATCCGCCCGTTTTTAACGCACCAGTTCAAATTAGAGGGAGAGAGAAAGACGAATTCCTGTATCCGCGAAGGATTGATGTAACGCCGAAGTGTTCGGTTGCAGTAAGCGAAGTTTATGACCTCTGGTTCCTGACAATCTCTGATCGAGGGTTCTTTCCCGAAAAGCGCGTTTTTGAAATGACGTTTTGGCTACATTAAATCAAGAATTAATTCTAATTTTTTCGGATCATGAATACTGCGACATTGCGTACTCGGAAATTCATAATTAATCCTGTTTTCACGACTAAATTCGCCGACAGTAACAATACAGTACAGATTAAACGATGCATTTGGAGGTTAGAATCTCTAGAATTCCCTCCCATTCCACAACGGTATTGTAGAATAACACTTGAGTGATTCTAACCTCCAGATGCATAGTTTAATAATATCTTGTTGATTTCGGCAGTTTTAGTTGTGGAACTAGGTATAATAAAGCTTCTTCAACGACATAGAATTCATAACAGCGAACGGTCAAGTCACATTTGTTTCTTGATTTAATAGCCAAAACGTGTGTTCAAAAATTCGCTATGGGCAAATTACATTGATTCTGAGTTGGTTTTTTTTGAGCCAGCGGTCCTAGGATGGCGAACTATACGATACACTGCTGTACTAAAACAGTCTATTTTATAGGAGTTCTATAACGTCTTTAAGAGGGACGAAATAGTTCACCAGGAGGGAATTTCGTAATTTGTCAAATTAATGCGTTCATCGTAATTTTTGTTGGCTTTTTTCAAGAATAAACAATCAATCACTTAACCTCTTATGGGCCAAGCCCGAGTTTACTCATTTACTCCTCTAGTCTATTCCACATTGCTCCGCAGTATGACATTCAGAATAAACGCGATTTTGGATGAGACTCTTACAAGATAAGGTTTTGTTTGGGCGCCTTCAATTCGTCGTATAGGCCATTCCAACTCCTCCGAGTACGAACAGTTAACTACCCTCCCTATGGTTGACGGAGAGGAGTGGCATTCTTTTGATTAAACCTGGTTTATAAAGGGTTAAAGCAAAAGTTAGCAAGAGCATCATTTTGCTGAAACAAAGAACCTAAAATCTATACCTTCTTCCGGCAAAATCAATTTTTCGGCCCAGTGTGTTACGGTCTATGCGGGTGAACCGAACTTGACTCCTCCCGAGTTAGTCGCTCGAGGGGGTCTCCAGACTGAGTCTTGTCTCTGAACACAAACTACAAACTTCCTTGCATACGAATAGCATATTTTGTATCTTTAACTGTTATCGACGACGCGATGCTGAGTAAAGTTAAATCTCTTATTTTTTTTATTTTTATACTGATGTTATTCATGATTTTTTTCTCGTTACGGTTCCTTTTATTTTGAATCGCAATATCATACGTACCGCAGTATTAGCTCCATTTGATCGTATGTATAATAGAGACAGAATATACTGGCAATCGCATACTTTATTCATCTTGGTCATGTTCAAATCGCGGTGGGGGTTGTGTTTATCTTGTAGTTTCTTCGGAACAACATACAATGGCCTCAATCATTTAGAGTACCGAGCAACGATTTTGATGTCACGTGATAATGCGAACCAATCAAACTGGAGGCATCAGAGTGTGAGTCGTTAGTCCGTTACTCAATGTAGGGGCCATTGGATAGTGGTGTTGCCAAAATTATTTTATTGGGACCACTGGGCGCACTTTGGATTGAAACATGGATTTTTCTGTTTATGAAAATTTGTTATTTATTCTTTGTTTCTATACATATTGTCGAGTAGAATGCTACGCCGCGCCGCCTTTGTCATAGCAATGCTATGATCACGCTAGGCCGCAAAATAAACTACACTATATATCGGTCATAACGTTTTTTTATTTGCTCGAAAGATGTCTGCATATGTATTTTGGGTAGCTGAATCCATCTCAAAACTCAAGTGTCACTGACAATGAGACGCAACGATATACAGGGTGAGCCAGAGCACCCATACCAGGCATTTTTCTCGAAAACTACAGAACCAAATGATTTGAAACAAAAAAGTTAGATAGGGAATCGACCCCAAATGTTTCATTTTCGATATTTTCAAAAGCCCCCGACAGCCCCTTGGGGCGTATTTGGGGGGGGGGGGGTTCAAACACATTTTCAAGTTTTCTCGAAGAAACCTCAACAAAAGTAGGTAAATTAGTTTATAATCTTAAAGTAGAGGCAATTGCCGACATTTTTGCTCCCCTCAATACTTTCCAAAAAAACCCCAATTTTTTGAGTTATGGGGGATTTTTGAAAATCTTTTGAATCGGCCTTTTTGGCCACACTGTTGAGAATTTTTCAAAAATTATTACAGATTCTGAAAGAACAGATCAAGACCTTTCGATTGATGGCCACATGTTACCTTAAAGTTGAAAAATAAGGTGTTTTTTGCCAAATCAAAATTTTGGGGCTTTAATTGCAGAATTGGCGCGATTCCATAGTTTGAGCAAATTGAAGCCCCAAAATTTTGATTTGGCAAAAAACACCTTATTTTTCAACTTTAAGGTAACATGTGGCACATCAATCGAAATGTCTTGGTCTGTTCTTACAGAATCTGTATAATTTGTTGAAAAATTCTCAACAGGGTGGCCAAAAAAGCCGATTCAAAAGATCTTCAAAAATCCCCCATAACTCAAAAAATTTGTGTTTTTTGGAAAATATTGATAAGTACAAAAATGTCGGCAATTGCCTCTATTTTAAGATTATCGACTAATTTTTATACATTTAATTATTGGAGGTTGTTAAGATATTGATAAAGTACACAAGGGAAGACGATTTATTGAATCGGAGATAAAGACTACTACTTTACAAAAGATGGTAACCATAGAGACTTATTTTGATTAATACTAACACCCCCCCTTAATCAAAATTCCTATTAATTCTCGAAGTTTTGCGAAGTGTGGTGCTGGAAGTCCTTTTGTTAAGATGTCAGCTAGCTGTTCTTTTGACGGAATGTATTCTACTTTAATTTCTTGTTTTTCAATGAGTTCTCTGATGAAATGCAACTTTATATCTACATGTTTGGGTCGTTTATGATGCATTGGATTTTTTGCGATCTGAATACACGACTGATTGTCTTCTTTTATTATCAATCCTTTTCCTTCAATTTCAAAATCCTTTAGGAGTCTTTTTAGCCAAATTCCTTCGCACGATCCATGGCATAATGCGAGGTATTCTGCTTCCGTTGATGACAGGGTGACGACTGATTGTTTATGTGTGTTCCATGATATAGAATTTCCTAGTCCCATAAATATGTAACCAGATGTGGAGTGCCTGTCAAGAGTGTTGCTAGCCCAATCAGAATCCGTGTACCCGATCAAATGATTTTCAATGGTTTCGTGTTTCTTAAATTCCAGTTCATAGTCCAAGGTAGAGTGTAAATATTTCAGGACTCTTATCAAGTATTTCCAGTGTTCATCAGTCGGGCAGCTTTGAAAACGGCTAAAAAAGTTAAGTGCGAAGCTGATATCTGGACGAGTTCCAAGCATGATGTACATGAGAGAGCCAATCAACTCTCTGTATGGCTTTGCAGTTTCTTTGTTTGGTGTTCCTTTGTCCAAAGAGAGTTTAGTCTCAATTGGAGTCGAAGCAAATGAACAGTTGGCCATATTGAATCTGTTCAGAACCGATTTTATGAATATAAGTTATGGCACGCCCGCTTAGGGCACCCGTGCAGAGAAAATATGATTAAATTAATAAAACACGATATGGTATCTGGTGTAAACCTTTCATTAGAAGAGTTAAAATCTAACTTTGACAAAAATTGTGAATCTTGTGTTTTCGGAAAATTTCCGAGGTTGCCGTTTAAAAAATCACCTAGAACTAAACAAACAACTCTTCCTCTTCAAAGAGTCCATTCTGATGTAGTAGGCCCGATTAATCCGGAAAGCCGCAATAACAAAAGGTATTTCGTGACTTTCATTGATGACTTTACCAATTTTACGCAAGTATTTTTTATGGCTCTCAAGCACGAGGTATTTAATTTTTTTGTCAAATATGAAGCCGCCGCAACCACTCATTTCAAAGACAAAATTTCTGAATTTGTTTGTGACAATGGTGGAGAATACAGTTCTAAAGAATTCACAGCTTTTTGTGAACAGAAAGGTATTCAAGTCAACAAGTCGATGCCTTACAGCCCGCAGCAAAATGGACTAGCGGAACGGATGAACCGCAGTATTCTTGAAAAAGCCAGGTGCATCTTATTAGCTGCAAAATTAGACAAAATGTTTTGGACCGATGCAGTTGCCACAGCCGTTTACTTAAATAATAGGAATGCGACTTCAACCTTAGATTTACAAACACCTGCAGAGTTGTGGTATGGGCGTAAGCCAAATTTAAAAAATATAAAATTTTTGGTTGCCGCGCATATGCTTTATTACCAGACCACAAACAATCGAAATTCGATTCGAAAGCAAGAAAGTGTATCATGATTGGTTACGTTAAAAATGGCTACAGACTGTGGGATATTCAGTCAGAAAGAGAATTTGTATCGAGAAATGTGATTTTTGATGAGCACTGTAAATTTGGCACGTACAAAAACATTTTTAATTGGAATATCCTTCCCGTTCACTATTACAATAATAGTTCCAGTGTGAGTTGCTTTCAAAGATTCATTTTGTTTTGCAACAGCAATTGATATAGGATCTACTAAAGGTTTAACCGTGTTGAAATAACTAAGATTATTACACATGTGGTCACTCGCACCGCTGTCCAAAATCCAAGTAATTTTATCCTGTACAGGTTCGTCACTATCACTGTTTGAAAAGAAAAGTACTTCTTTTTTAAATTGTTGGTAACCTGTACCCATCAAAAAACTGAGCAATAAAAATAAAGCGAAACGGAGAAATTTTGATAAAGTCTGATAAGAAGTTGTGAGGTAATGAAGATTATTAGTTTTTGAAACAAATGCTATTTCAGGTTCCTCATCTGATTCAAATTCAGATGCATCCGATTGATCCTCAGTTTGTTTTGACATGTGGGCTTCTTTTTTTGTTCCCTTTTGATTTGAATATTTTTCTTTTTCACATTTTTGTCTTTTCCAACAGCTGGTCCACTTGTGGCCTTTCACATGGCAATAACTGCATGCATTATTCGTTTTTGTTGTAGGAAAAGCTGTGTCTCGAATACAACTTTTCGGTTCATTATCGGACTCTAAGCGCTTCAATTCATGATTGAGTAGTTTTGATTTTACAAAAACGAGGGTCAACTTCTCATCTTCGACTGTTTCAAAGGCACTTATTATGGGGTCATAGGTTGAAGGAAGAGTGAGTAGCAAGTAACTTACAATTTCATTTTCTTCGATCTTCCCTCCCGCTTCTTTAAGGTCTCTTACCATGGTGTCAAATTTCAAAAAGAATTCTTCCATTGGAATTGATTCGTCGAAGGTCAGAGAGAGCAGCTTCCTCCGAAGATAAGTTTGCGATAGAATCCCTTTTTTCTCAAATGTTGACCGTAGCGCATCAAACATATCCTTTGCAGTTGAGTGTTCTTTCACGTATTCCAACATGTTGTCGGCTAAACATTGAACCAGTAAGGATTTACACTCCCGTTCTAGTTTTCTCGCGGTCCTTGCGGTAGTTTCACTAAAACTTGAAACAATATCTTCTATATGATTTTCAATAAATGACGACATGTCCTTTTCTTCAAGAATTAACCCAAACCGGAATTTCCAGTCACTAAAGTTTTTACCAACGAAAATCGGCAATCTCGATTTGTCACTCATTTTGTTTATATTCGCAGAATTTTAGAAAAACAAAATAAAAGATGAGTCTTAACCTTTAAATTGAGTCAAAATCAAAATAACAGCTGTTGATGCAAGATTCGCCGAATTATTAGGTTAGAACCGAGGGCAACAGAAAATAGCATTAAAAACGGCTATTCAAATGCCTCAAAAGGCCACCAAAAAGCTAGATGCTTTGAAAATTCGCGAAAATGTCTTGTACAACGCATTAATTTCCCATCCGAACAGTGTCTGGGCCCATAACCCTTGTTAAGATATTGATAAAGTACACAAGGGAAGACGATTTATTGACTCGGAGATAAAGACTACTACTTTACAAAAGATGGTAACCATAGAGACTTATTTTGATTAATACTAACAGAGGTTTCTTCGAGAAAACTTGAAAAATATGTTTGAAACCCCCCCCCCCCCAAATACGCCCCAAGGGGCTGTCGGGGGCTTTTGAAAATATCAAAAATGAAAAATTTGGAGTCAATTCCCTATCTGACTTTTTTGTTTCAAATCATTTGGTTCTGTAGTTTTCGAGAAAAATGCCTGGTACGGGTGCTCTGACTCACCCTGTATATTCACTGAAACTACTTCCGAAATTCGTAGGATTTCAAACTTAAAATTGAATTTACCAAGAGGAAGGTATCAAGATTGGTGCACTTTCGGACATTGATTAATCTCAATTGATGCCTGCTCAGTCAAGTCCGGCTTTTCGCCAACTTTGTTGCGGCTCCGAGATTTAGACCATAACGTCTAGCAGGTGCCAAAATCAGGTATCCGTATGGTTATTTTCACCGTAGTTTTTTTCCGTATAACGGCCAATTGCCGATGTGGCATCGATGTAAACATGAGGGACAACCTATGCGTTAAACGAAGCAGAGGCAAGTGAGCATCCATAGACCTGTTTAACAAAACGCGACGTCACGAAACAAAGTGGATCCAAACGAATGCTCCATCACACTTGCTCTCGTGGGCTTAAGGAACTGGATCCTCATTTTCAACTCCAAATTCGCGCAAGCAAACAACAATTTCTCTCAGATTTTATTACACCATTGAATTCCTGATATTTTAAAGTATAATCACAGTTCAAAAAACATTATCGAAACATCACGCATTGTTTTATATTCACAGTTATATCGAAAAAAGTCCTTTGTTTTGTCCTTGTCTCACTCACAAATTCTAATAAGCACAAATCCTAGGATATGGGCTCATGGACACCATCACACAACGTCTTACACCTCGAGCAAGCTTCGATTCGAGAGGAGGTTAGGAATAATTGAATGTCATGGTGGTGATACGCCCATAAGAGACCGTGAGTGAGACAGGGAAAAAACATAGATCTTTCGGTATAACTGTGATTTTGAATTCGCTTGTGCGATCTTTGAGGAATTGGGCTCTTGCAAACTTTTACTATAGGGGATTGAAGAGTTGATTCATGCATAAAAACCTGTAAAAATGACGATGAGTACACTAAAAAAATCTCGAAATTCACTCTCAGAATCGGGCTTAATGGCGGAGAGACGCAGGTATAATGGGAGATTCCTATGTAAATTGAGACATATATCTGTGTTTCCGTAGAGAATGTGACATAATAGACAGGAATCTCTCTGATACCTGCGTCAAACTGTCATTACCATCTTGCCGTTATAGCAGCTACGTGAGTTTATTTACTGAATCTTAGACTTACTTTTGGGGTGATTTTCGTGATTTTTGCTGGTCTTTACATGAGATTGGACTATTTATTTGCTAAAAGCAAAAGTTTGCAAGAGCCCCATTATGTCGGAGTGAAAAGATTCTTGTAAAGTTACGTGGAATCTAATGGATATTGCAATAAATTTTGATAAAACTGGTTCTTAACTAGCATTCGAAACTGTGGCTCTGATTTCTTATGAGTAGATCATCCAAGAGAGTGAGCGAGAAAGAGCATTTGTTTGGATCCAATGGGGCTATTGCACACTTTTTCTATAAGCGATTTAATAGTCGATTATGGCGTAAAAACCTCAACAAATAACGATGGCGGCACTAAAAACTTCCAAAATCCACTCCTAAACTCAATAAACGCAGTTATTTGCGCGAGCGTAATGGTGGCCGAAGGCACTAACAATGGGAGATTCCCATCTAACAATTCTGAAACTCCATCAAGAAGTGACCAATAAGAGACTACTTTCATTTGACTCCGGTGTCACTTGGTGTTGCGGTACCATTCATCGGATGTGGATCATCACTCTGATGACTAATTACTCTGTGAATCATCCTTGTCAGCATAGAAAGAGTGACGAAATTAAGATAGGAATCTCCCATTGTTAGTGCCTTCGGCCACCATTACGCTCGCGCAAATAACTGCGTTTATTGAGTTTAGGAGTGAATTTTGGAAGTTTTTAGTGCCGCCATCGTTATTTGTTGAGGTTTTTACGCCATAATCGACTATTAAATCGCTTAAAGCAAAAGTGTGCAATAGCCCCATTTTGATCCTGACGTCATCACGAAACACTAAACAGGTCTATTGCCGATGTGGCATCGATGAGACAACCCATGCGATGAACGATGCAGAGGCGAGTGAGCATCCATTAGTGATGCCTGTCGGAGGGAATGTTAACTATGTAAAAGTGCTTCAGTTCCGGTTTCTCAAGACACCACGCAACCCAGTAAACAACTTAAAGATTTTCTGGCCCCCGAGGCGAGGACCGCGATGCCGTCTAGTGTTTGAGAGGTGGAAAGGGCAGGGAGAGGAGAGTTGAGGTAAGGACTTTAAGGAGAGCCCCGAACCGGGAATAGAACCACTCCAACCACTCACTGAGGATCATGGGCGGATACAGGGAATTGTCTTTCTCTCTCTCTCCTCCCATTTGAAAACGTGCGTTAGAAAAGGACAGAAGAGGGGGCCAAAGTCACGTGATGGCCCCCTCTGCTGTCCTTTTCTAACACATAAGTTCAAATGGAGGGAGAGAGAGAAAGACAATGGGTCTGTTGCAAACTTTTGCTACAGCAATAAAAAGTGTTAATTCCAATGTGAAATCGCCTGAAAAGTCCATTGGTGGCATCATAAAGTCATGAAATACAATATTAAACTCACGAGAGGCGTTTATTGAAATCCAAGATGGCGGCAAACTATCGAGGAATCTGAATGTATGCACCGTGATCATCCAAGGATTGCCAACTTTGACAACCTCACTGGAGGTAGAGGTTATGTGTTTGTTTACGTTGTGATTGGTTGTGATGGATATTGTGAGGTTGGCTATCCTTGAATGTTCGTGGTGCATGCATACAGATTGCTCGATATTTTGCCGCCATCTTGGATTTCATTAAACGCCTCTTGTGAGTTTATTATTGCATTTCATGGATTTCTGATGCCACCATTGGACTTTTCAGGCAATTTTACATCAGATCGTACCCTTTATAGCGCTGTAGCAAAAGTTTGCAACAGACCCATTCCCTGTATCCGCCCATGCTGAGGATCGAGGATAGGTTCAACTTGCAGTTAGCAAATAGATCTCTGTACACGGTGTTGCACCTGTACACTATCTTCTACTGAGAGGAAAACGGTTGAGAACAGATCTTTCTAAAACACCTGGTCCCCACCACCCGTGGAGGTGATGGTTGCCCCCTCTCCTCCAAAAATAAAAACCTAATGAGCAAATGAGCCGCAAATGAACAGAAGCTTCATTCGCCCCCCTCCCCCAGAAATGTAAGCGTCCTCTTTCACCAACTAGAGCCCGACAGACTAAATTAAAGAAAGAAGTAGAGAAGATAAAAAAGAGAGAAAGAGTTACATCCATGTTCTTCCGAGATGACTACATGAGCCAATTTAACATCGCGGCTAATATAGAGCCGAGACACTGGCGCAACCAGGATATCTTCCATCTCTCTCATTTTCCATTTGAATGTATGAGTAGGAAAAGGACAGAAGGAGGGGGTTTTATCCCCTTGTCCATCCGTGTCTAACATACGTTTCTTAATGGAGAAAAGAGAGAGATGAAGAAACTCTCGGTGCGCTACTGAGCCGAGACATAAAACCGTTTCAAAAGAATGCTGACTACTAATAGTTTTCAAAAGTACTCAGTTACGGATATGCATAGCTTATGTGAAAGTTAAAATTGACAATCTGATAAAAGAAATTTTGGGTCAATTTATCCTCTTGATATTTACGAAAGAAACGCACGGCAGAGAGGTTATGCGGGTGATAAAGTAAACATAACTTTGGCAATTTCCGGGAACTTTGCCCCCCCCCCCAGTGCCACTGGTTGATTTTATTCTATTGAGCTGGACCTTTTTGGAGGTCATTCTCTAGGTCATAGAAATAAATGACTTAAGGGGTGACAGCAAAATTTTTCCGACGTTGAAAAAAGTGGGCCATTCTAGTAAACAATGACCAACCGATCGTTAACTTCGATTTTTAAAACAACCAACGCCTCGAACTTATTCTAAATGTTGGTTTAAACGTATCGTATACTATTCTGTACAACATATATACGGGACTCAAACACTTTACTCGCAAAAATAATTGAATAAAAAAAGGTTTGAAGAGCGAGGCTCCTGAAGACCTGATGTCAAATTGATTCATACCACCAAGCGGGGAAGTACTATGCCAAGACCAGCGGCGTCGCTGTGTCTCTTTCTCTCGTGCTATGAGGTAGCAGATAGAGGCCAGTCTTATTCTATAATATTTTTAGGAACATCACTACTAAATCCTGAGTATAACCTGTAAAGTGTAAATGCTCCATGTCGGTTACGATGTTTACTTATTAGATCGCCGCTCTAGATAAACGTGGAGCTCAGAGGCTCTCGCCTGGGCGGGGGGGGGGGGGGGGGGGCGAGTCAGAGCGCTGATTCTAGGATTAACGATTGTGGGAATCAATCAGAAGAAGAGCAAAGGTGTGGGCTGGGAGGAGGCAGAAGGGAGCCGGAAGAGAAGGATTTATTCTGTTTCAAAGGGACGCAAGACGCCTTTGCGAGAAGGGACTTCACAGAGAGATTTCCAGGAAGCTGCTCCGACAGTCGAATAAACATTCGTAACTTGAAGAGTCTAGAGTTTACTCCGATAAATTTTTACCCCGGCGGGAATTTTTTGCTGATTCCGAAGAGAGAGAGAGAGAGAGAGAGAGAGAGAGAGAGAGAGAGAGAGAGAGAGAGAGAGAGAGAGAGAGAGAGAGAGAGAGAGAGAGAGAGAGAGAGAGAGAGAGAGAGAGAGAGAGAGAGAGGGAGAGAGAAAACAATAGACCGCAACGTAAACCTCGGAAATACCTTGCGGAAACAGACCACAGTTATCTCTTCTCTCAGCTTCATGTAGGTAAAACTAAAATAAATTTTTTTCCCAAGAATAGCCATCACTGAAAAAAAAAATGGTCATGGTCAATTTAACTATTTAATATTTAAAAGTATGATCACAGCATATAAATGGTTGGTTTTACCATTTAAAACAGCGTGAAGTTGGTGAAAGTATTTAAAATGGGTGACACAGGGCGGGGAGTCCCATCAAATTGTATCTTTCTCTAGGATAAATCTCTTTTTTCATTAAATAAAGCCGAAATTAGATGGGACTCCCCCAATATCACCCACTCGATCGACCGCCATCTTGTAAGTTTGTTTAATAAACACATCAATTTAGTTTGTGAGTGGATTTCGAAAATTTTTGATGCTTTCAACATATTTTTCAAAAGGCTTCACACAAAAAAATTAACCCTTCAAAACGCTGTTGCGAAAGTTTTCAATAGCTCCATTCCTAGCTTCAAATGTTTCAATACAGTTCGTTTAAGACATAAAAACTTTCTAGAGTAAACTGCGAATCATGACAGCAGTCAGTCCCAGCGAAAGAATATAGGTATTGAAACCAAACAGGGCGCAGAGTAGGCAACCTGTAACGCACGTTTTTTTTTTTTTTTTATTTTTTTATTTAAATGAGATGAATGAGCGTACGCCGTAGTTGCTTACCTAGCTCCAGCGTCATAGTTTCAAGGTGCGCGGTAAAGTACAAGTGAACGGGGAGGGATTAACTATGGTCACATCCTCGTATCCGGCAGTTAACTTTTCGGAGTTGGAACACTTCATGTTTCGTTAATTCACTCGTTGGGTGGAAAGCTTGGAGGTAAACTTAGTTACGAAAATGCTTTGCTTGGGATCCGAGAGACGGATGAGAGTGGCTTGGCTACGTTGCCATACATACAGGGTGTTTCACATAACCTGCTCACTATGGTTTTCTTGAACGCATGACGATAAAAAAATCGAGAAAAATCGGTTTTATACTAATTCGGACCTGAAGTTTCATTTAAAAATACTGTCACAACCCAAAATTTGGTTTTTGGGGGGTTTTCAGGGGGGGCACCCCCCGAATCTCGAAAATTTCAAATGGCAACCCCCATCTTGTGATACCTCATTTGAAAGGGCGTAAAATTCTAAGCATTTTGGCTTAAACCGGAAGTCAATATCTTTTTTCGTGTTCGAGATATCGAAGGTCGAAGTTCGATTTTGGACCAATTTTCGAAAATTCGTAACTCCTACAAAAAGAGTCGTAAAACAAAAAACTACACATGCAAAATACTCTACTTGATGAGTACTTTCAAGAAAAAAATACGAATTTAGAATCAAACAAATTGTAAGCCAACTTCTAGGCACCTTAAAAATTTTGGCGGGAAAACCCCGATACATCAACATTTTCAAATGGCAACCCCTATCTTTGAACGTCTCATGCGAAAAGGCGTAAAAAGTCGTGCATTTTGGCGCAATCAAAAGTTCAATATCGTTTTTCTTATTCGATATATCGAAAATCGAAGTTCGATTAGGACCGTTTTTCGACCCTGTAAAAAATGGATCCTATCGTGTGATACATCATTCGAAAGCGCCTAAAAAATCAAGAATTCTAGCGCAAACCGGAAGTCAATACCTTTTTTTGCGGTCGAGATATCGCAAGTCAAAATTTAGTCTCCGCTTAGGGCCCACCTTAAATTTTGACTTGCGATATCTCGACCGCAAAAAAAGGTATTGACTTCCGGTTTGCGCTAGAATTCTTGATTTTTTAGGCGCTTTCGAATGATGTATCACACGATAGGATCCATTTTTTACAGGGTCGAAAAACGGTCCAAATCGAACTTCGATTTTCGATATATCGAATAAGAAAAACGATATTGAACTTTTGATTGCGCCAAAATGCACGACTTTTTACGCCTTTTCGCATGAGACGTTCAAAGATAGGGGTTGCCATTTGAAAATTTTGATGTATCGGGGTTTTCCCGCCAAAATTTTTAAGGTGCCTAGAAGTTGGCTTACAATTTGTTTGATTCTAAATTCGTATTTTTTTCTTGAAAGTACTCATCAAGTAGAGTCTTTTGCATGTGTAGTTTTTTGTTTTACGACTCTTTTCGTAGGAGTTACGAATTTTCGAAAATTGGTCCAAAATCGAACTTCGACCTTCGATATCTCGAACACGAAAAAAGATATTGACTTCCGGTTTAAGCCAAAATGCTTAGAATTTTACGCCCTTTCAAATGAAATATCACAAGATGGGGGTTGCCATTTGAAATTTTCGAGATTCGGGGGGTGCCCCCCCTGAAAACCCCCCAAAAACCAAATTTTGGGTTGTGACAGTATTTTTAAATGAAACTTCAGGTCCGAATTAGTATAAAACCGATTTTTCTCGATTTTTTTATCGTCATGTGTTCAAGAAAACCATAGTGAGCAGGTTATGTGAAACACCCTGTATATTATATGGCATTTAGATGATATAAGAAGTCTATTCCTGACAACTATCAATTGAAATATTTAGCAGGTTCCAGGATTATACAAGTCCCATTTTGTATAGCTAGGTGCAAATTTCTTTCTGTAAGTTATTATTGGTCCAATGACAATTTGTTCTAGAATTTCGGGCGTGTTAGTTTAAACCCACATTATTATTATTATTATTTGCGTGTAAACGTGTATTTTTCATCAGTCTGGCTGGGTACGTTCGCTCTCTTCACGGGGGCAAACAATGGTCCTAGGTAAAGAGAGGATTAATGTATGGCCGGTTAGAATTTTTGTCTGAATCGAAAAAATATTATTAGAAATATTATTATTATTATTTTTTTTTTCAAAGCATTTTAATGTTCTGTATAATCTTATCAATGAAGCTGTTGCACAATTTTGCTACATGTGCTTTGGCAGTCGATTCTGGAGTAAAAACCTCCACAAATCATGAGGACATCACAAAAAACTCCCGAAAGTCCCTCGTAATGCGTTCCCTGGCAAAAATGGTCGATACGGGTTCAAGGTCCATAAGGTCCATAACCAATTCCCTATACAGCGTATGGATATGTTTGGAGCCAAATGGATGTTTTTGGATATCTTATGCGTATTATACATGCTGGTATCCTTACAGATCCATACATATCCATATGGATCCATACATATCCACATGGATCAATACTCTGTATAGGGAATTGCTTATGGACCTTATGGACCTGTATGGACCATTTTTGCCGGTGTTTCCAGGTTGCACGCGACGCCACTGGGGGCGAAAAGTAAATCGATTGTGATAGAAAACGATGTTTCAGGATCAGAAAGATACTCAATTAACTGTTATTCAAATGTTCTTCGCTACAATTTTTAATGTTCAGCCCGAAATCGAAACGTAAATTTATTGAAACACGTTTCAGGTTTCTCCAAAACAAACGTTTATAAAACATTCCAAACGTACCAAAGCTTAGAGCTGCAATTGCAAACGCTTGCATGAGACTCATTCGTCTTCCCGATTTTCAGATCGAGAAATTAAAATGTAATTTCAACTGACTATGCAAAGTGAAAAACCATCCTCAAAGATCACTGGATTCCTTTTATTTACTTCGGGATTTGAAGATCTGAGAAAGAGAATAGAAGCGATAGAAAATTAAGGAGGTGAGAGAGGAGTGAGACGGAAAAGAGAGGGGGTAAGAGAGAAGAAGCTCTAGATAATGGGGGAAAGAGAGAGAGAGAGAGAGAGAGAGAGAGAGAGAGAGAGAGAGAGAGAGAGAGAGAGAGAGAGAGAGAGAGATACGAAACTTACTTTCAACTACCAAATATTGGCCCAATTCCGACTTCAGTGAGATGTTTCTCTGCGAGTTATTACACTTGACAGTTTGATCAATAACTCTCTCTCTCTCCCTCTCTCTCTTCATCTCTATCCCTATCTCTCTCACCCTCCCTCTCTCTCCATAATTCTCTCTCTCTCTCTCTCTCTCTCTCTCTCTCTCTCTCTCTCTCTCTCTCTCTCTCTCTCTCTCCGCAACGAGCGAGTCGAGTTGGAGCTCAAGTCATAAGCGATGAACGATGAGCAAACATGGCACCGTTAATGACTCTTCCGATGAAGTTTGATTGAGCATGCTATTTCGCTTGCATTGTTCTGTCAAGAGAGTGAATTGCGCGCGTAAGTACGTACGGCGCGCTGCGCGGCGGGGCGTTCTGTAGGATACATTTAAACTTACTCCCGGAAGCCTATTGGCACTTTGCACAATTAAAGAGGATTCACGCGTCATTCCTAATTGGGAATAACACGTAGGTGTCCTTCGGGATGTTGGGGGGGAGGAGGGTGACTGAAATGATGGCAAGGATGGGGGAAATGTGAAGAGGGTTTCAGGTCGTTTGGTCTATGGCAATAACGTCTAATATTTTTTTTGGTCTACTTAAAAATTGGTCTGTACTATCATTCCGTCCCTAACCATTTTATCAAATATATACTCATAATTTAAAAAAATATAAATATATATTTTATGTGCACTGATTCCTTGTTTATTGTTTGATTATGTAAAATTCGGTCTAATTGCAATATATAGGTCTACCATATTCTTCACTCTTCAGCCTGCAAAGAAATAACGTCTACGCTAAAACTTCATTCATGAAGCGCAAATTGCTCATGTTGAACCTGACATTTCTTATGCCAAGGAGTAAATTAACAGTTATTTGTCTCCTTTTATTGGTTCTATTCTTGTTCATAAACGGGCCAGCATCGCAAAATAAAACAGTTCCAATTCTGTGCGAATGATTGGTCTGCTCCTAATTATTTTAATAGCAAATTTTGTGGAACACTTTTTGGCTGGCCGAATTGGTTAAGTAGGCTTTTACGCCGTAGACCTGCCTTCGGACCAATTTTCAGTAGTACAAAAACGCTCCTTAACAGAGGTGGACAGCGGAGCTTGTCTCTCTATACTTATAGTTCCTCTCTCATCCATCAGTGGGGGCTCGTGGAATTTGGCAGTGAAAGATCCTCTCAATTAAAACCAATATAAAATAATCGATGTTTAGAAAGTGCATTGCAACTCTAAAGAAATCGATACATTAGCAAAGTTTTAAATGGAAACTGCTCTCATCGAAGATCAGAAAACACTTTCAGCAAGTAATTTAAACCAAGAAATATGACTGGAAAGTTTTAAATTAACCTCAAAAGATCAAAAACGATGATTTTTTTTTTTTTTTTTTTTTTTTTTTTTTTTTTTTTTTTTTTTTTTTTTTAAGCCTCAGATCATAATGTCATGTTAGCTCTGGACTAGAGCTTTTTAGAGAGAGGCTCAGATTAAATTCATCTCAAAAGATTTATTTGATACTTTACTAGATGTCACATGAAGGTCAATAAAGGCGAACATAGAGGGATCTGTGCGACACACAATCGCTCTGAAATCAATTAATCTATAACTGAGGTCACGTAGATCATAAACTGGATGCAAATTTTGCTCTTCATGTTTATTCCTCATACCCCTACCCTACCACCCCCTCCTCATTCTCTTCATCGTTCTCACCACAGCCTTAGCCAGGATATTGTCTATCTCTCTCTTAGCCCATTTAAACGCATTTGTTAGAAAAGGATGGATATAGGGGCTGTCACGTGCTTTCAGCCCCTCTTTCTGTCCTTTTCTAACACATGAGTTTAAATGGGCAAAGAGAGAGAAAGACAATATCCTGGCTACGGCTATGGTTCTCACTATGCAGGTGCTAATCGATTTTGTAGTTGAGTGGTAAGCTTTGAAAAAGGGATTCTGGGGACACAAGTTGGAGGAGTGTTCATCCGTCGAGGAGTTTTTTTTTCCATCATGAAAGAGAAGTTTTCGTGAGAAGGGGAGAGGTAGAGGGAGAGAAAAGGTGGTGGAGAGGGAGGGGGAGAGGGAGGGGTAGTGGGAGGGGGAGAGGGAGGGGGAGAGGGAGGGGGAGATAGAGAGAAACCGGGTGATTGCTCCTGGTCGAGATTTTTAGCTCCCCCCCCTCTCTGGCAAAAAGCTTCCGAAGTTGAATACTTGCCCCGTTTAGTTTGCATCTTTTATCGACTTATCAATTAAGTATACCTGCACTCGAACGAACTTTTAATATCCTTCGTGGCGTCTATTAACGCTCCCATTTTCTAGTCCACGACAAGGTTGTCAAGTTTCAAATAAAAACAAAAAAACAAAAAACAAATCCTGTAGAATCAGTCATGATCAGAAAATTTGTTTAATGTTTAAACGTAAGTCAAGTTATGTTTGATGGGTCTGTTGCATACTGCTGAAAATATCGAACTACTGGGTGTTCGGTGAACACCCTCAAATTCGACCTTTTACGTAGGTTTAAAAATACAAAATACAACGTTGCCAAATCGCACGCTTCGCCTCTGATACAATGGGTCTGTTGCATACTTTTGCTACAACAACAAAGAACCTTGATTCTTATGTATTTGGCGGAAATAACGATGCACACATTCAAAACGTTCAAAATCCACTCATTAACTCAGGAAATCACTTCAATTTCAAATAGCCCGCGCTACACTAGCCACTATTTGCACCGGTATACTACATAAGTGCATAAGTTAACAACATCGTAACTACAAAATGATGGAATTCCTTTCTAAATACATGAGCTATTGGCTGCATTTGCTGTCTGGTCTTTTCGGTTTATCAAATATTAAAAAATAATATAAGAAATGTACGCATCTAAACAAAACATTCCAATGTTTGTAAGTTCTGTTCATGATTACGTAAACGAGATGGTTCCATCTATGTAGTTATAAGTCGGTGATATAGTGTCTAGTGTAGCGCGTGTCGTTTGAAATGGAAGGTATTTTCTGAGTAAATGAGTGGATTTTGAAAGTTTTTAATGTGCGCATCGTTATTTTCGTCGAATTTTACGTTAGAAACAATGAGTTATATTGTTGTAGCAAAAGTACGCAACAGACCCATTGGTGTTTTTTATGATTACTGATCTTAGCTAGACCGATTAAAATCAAAAGCGAAGACGAACAAAAAATAATAATCGTCTCGATTGGGAGCTCAAACTTACAAATGGAATTACTTGTAAGTCTTGCTGATGCTTGAATGAAGTCTTGATAGACTTACTGAGTGGGTTTTGAAGGTTTTCAGTATACTCATCACTGTTTTTAGGTTAAAAATACTCAGTGTACACCATATTACTATACGGCAAAATACCAAAGTTCAGCGATTTCATCAAGAAGGGCAGAACCCATGAAACATCGGATCCGTCCGGAAGAGCCAACATGATGATTCTTGGACCCTTCTCGCGGAAATCTGTGCAATCTGCATCCCTTTCCATCGTGCATTTGAATAAACCGGTTAAAATAAGATAAAAGATGGGGTTCGTATAATTTTGTCTATCCTATCCTGACCCGCATCCGTTAAATGGACAAAAGGACTGGAGAGAGGAAGAGAGTAGATTTCTAGGTTATGCCGATGTATAGGTTGAATTAAGCCACGGTCAATTGAGGACAAGCGAGCCATAAGTCTTGCTCAAGAGAAAGGAGTAGACGAGCCGGGGGAGAGAGCGGGGGTAGAATTACTTTCGCCGAATGTTCTTGCTCGGTGGGTTGCAGTGTTTGCACAATGAAGGCGCTGCGCGGTGCAGCAATGCTCCCCGCTGTGTCTCACTATCTCCTTTCCCTCTCTCACTCTCTATTCCTCTCTCTCTCACTCTCTCACTCTCTCTCTCTCTCTCTCTCTCTCTCTCTCTCTCTCTCTCTCTCTCTCTCTCTCTTCTCTTTTTACTCTACCTTCTCTCGCACCGTCTACGCTAAGTCTCTGTTTTATCGCTCCTTGAAACTCGTGCTGCAAAAGGAGCGGTGGAAGAAAGCAGAAATTAGAGGCTGCGAGAGCAAAGATCGAAGGAGAAAATAAAACAGCTTTCGTTTCGTACACGTAAATTTATACACGTATATATACCTTTGCCACTCAAGAGCAACGCCTCTCGGGCTCTCGCCCGCGGAGCGATTGTAAATCTTCGTTCGAGGGTTTCACTCAAAGGGCCACCTCTTGAAGGGATTGTGGAAGGTGCGGTTTGAAAAATTTAAACGAAGAAAAAATCAGATCTATCCTCAGTTTAGCTACCACACTAAACTCAAGACTTCAAGAGGAGTGCAAATTCATGCACTTTCATTACAAAAAACCCTCGGCGGGGGAAAAAAAAACCTGATTAATTCTTTTTTCTTCCTTGCTTGGATACACAATCATAATAGTTATGGTTTTTCATTACTGTTGAAACGTAAGTGGTGAGACTCAAAGAAATAAGCTGGTGTGTTTTGCGGAAATGAACTCATTTTCGAATCATCCTGGGCGTGGCGTGGCGGAGAGTTCACGATTGAACTCAACCCTTGTGAGCCCAAGGGAAGGCGGGATCTGAAACGACCCCAGGTTACTTTTTTTTTGCTTAAAATTTTCATTTTCTTAAATTTAAATTTTAGACTCCAAGAAATTTAAGGTATAATTAAACCGT
Source organism: Trialeurodes vaporariorum (assembly GCA_011764245.1). NCBI lineage: Eukaryota > Metazoa > Arthropoda > Insecta > Hemiptera > Aleyrodidae > Trialeurodes > Trialeurodes vaporariorum. The sequence goes on along the minus strand of VMOF01000320.1, from coordinate 63,835,458 downwards.
CTACATTTATGCTAAATATCACGGTTTTGGACAAAAATCGTGCCTGTATATTGTACGGCTTTTCGTAATATTTGTAGACTTAAGTATAAGGTTCACGTTATGATTAAAACCGCAGTTAAAAAAAATATTCGAGAAAATGTCAGTCTTTTTATGAAAATAGTGGTTCAAATCTCCACAATAGCTTAAAATAACAGCAAACTATAAAATCGTTTTACTTTTTGTAGAATTTTTTTTTTAAATCTTATTTTTTTGCGAAAAATAGCTGAAAATGTCTAAAAATAGCTGGAAATGTCTAAAAATGTGTGAAATATTATGAAAAATGGTCTTAAACAGGTTTGATATGTTGTATATAATTTCTTAAAATCCCCTCTAAACCCCCCCCCCTTTTGGTGCCATACGTGGGTCAACTATTTTGGGCCCACGATGGTTAAGTAAGGAGTAAAATTTCTTTTTCTTTTTCTTTTTTTATCTATTATTCATGAACTATTAACAATCAGCAATTCTATACAATGCTATGAGAAAATTAGGCCATACTTACAACCATGACATGAGTGTGGACCTCTCCATTATGAGTCCTACTTTTTTACAGATGCACACATTGTGCATTCTTTGTTTTTATTATTTTATTTTATTCTAATTTTTTATTATTTAATGAAGTTAGGTAGTGATTATGAGTGTTCGTTGTGTTTGGCAACAGCGGAGCTAATTAAGTTTCATAATTGGAGTGAGGTTTAACGAGCTCTCGACTGGAAGCTTAACATAAAAATTTGGGACGAAAAATCTCGGTGTAAATAATATATAAAATAACGTCAAAGTTTTACTGGCGGGTTCCATTAGTGCTGAAAGCAGGATTTGGAACGCATGAAATTCAAGACGGATTATAAAAGAAGAATGAGAAAATTAGGACACTTTTTCTTCTTCTTCCTCCTTCTCCTCCCTTTCTATTTGTTTTATCGTAAAAGGTGATAAGAGGTGAGTGAAGGATGCGTCATCGGAGAGGTAAAGAGAGTTGAATGATGGACACCCATCGCAGCGTTGCCAAGTTGCGGTATTGTTCCCAATTTTTACTTCCTCGTTCTGATTTCGATAGAGTACAAAAGGTGTCCTAAAAGAACCGAGATGTTGTAAATTTAAAAGTTTAACCCTTAACTGCATGATTTTTTTTTTTTTTTTTCAATTAAACAATTTCTTTTCAGAACAATTTTGATTCTTGAGACAGGGAAAAATAGTGAAAAAATTCTTTCCATTATATTTCAATGGTAAAGAGCCTGAATATTAATTGTTCCAAATATGGCCTTACCCGAATTTAGGTATCCATGGAACTGAAAATAAAGTTTTCAGGCTAAAAAAAAAAAAAAAAATTAAAGTAGTAAAAAATAAGTTAGTAAGTTTCAATAGTTGTTTTTTTGTATATGGTACCCCTGCGTTACTCCCAAACATAACAATGAAAATCAAAAAATCTCTATCAGATTTTCAATGAGCTATTTTCAACCACTCTGCACGTTCCCTATCCTGTGCTGCGCGCTCTAGGACAAAATCGACAATTCTTACTCGTTTAGTATCTGTTCCACATGTGACCCACCATGCAGCGACAGTACAACTCAAGTCTTCTACTTTTATACAAGGCTTCAAAGTAATTGTTCCAGATCTGGGCTCATCTGCAGTTAAGGGCTAAACAAGTTGGCGATCTTATCTTGGTCACGTTTGAAAGATCGACTCATTTTCTGTATTGATTGAGCTCAAGATAAGCAGAAATTGACAAAACTATGTCAGTTTGAAAAAGAAAAATAAGTTGATATCCTATATGGGTTTTTAGCGAATATTTTCTCGTTGCGAAAAATGAAGCATTAAGTTGTCCGAAACTAAGCATTAATTCGGTACTTTTGGGACACGCTCTGTATAATGAGAGGAAATATTGTAAAAATTAAAAATGCTGAAATTAGTTTTTCTCCATTTTCTTAGCATTTAGTGATTAGGCCAATTAATAAGCGAGCTAAGCCTATCTGGGAAAAAAAAAAAAAAAACTGAATCCTCAAAGTATTTTTCAAGAGGGCATTCAGTCATCGGTGCACGCAAGACGCATCATTTTCCAATGCGCGAAACTTGACACATATTTGACGTCAAAACTTTCAAAATGTTGTGCATCTTCATGGGAAGCGCAAATATATATGTAACAAAAATGATGATTCTTGACAACAACATCGATGAGCAATGATCATCAAAGTTTCTTCACCACAAACCAGAGGTGCGTTGTTTGCACCGAAACTTACAGATTTCCACTTGAGACCTACTTTGAGGATTCAATTTGATCGTCTGAAGAGGCCTTCTCTTCTTGCATTCAAAATTAAATACTAAAAAGATCTGTGATATATATGATGAAAAATGGTCTGAAATCATTCAGTAGGATATACTCAATTACATAAAATAATTGATTTCAAATGAGTCAAAATGAGAAAGAATTCAAGCTAAGCCTCCCTCCCCCCCCCCCCCGATACTATACGTTGGCTAAATACCATAGGCTCACAAGGATTGAAAATATAATACGTTTTGCGAGACGGATCGCGATCGCGATGGCGACCCCTAGTGGCGTCGCGTGCCATCTGACAACAATGCAACCACTCCATTTAAACTCATTAAATAAATCGAATTTTCCTTGTGCACTGTGCACCCCCTGAATTCGATCTTTTACATGAGTTTAAATGGATAGAATACATTGTTGCCAAGTTGCACGCGACGCCACTGGCGACCCCTATCAAATACGAATACTTTAAACGGCACACCGACGATAGAAAACACAGACGCAAAGTTTGGACACACAAAATCACCAGATTTCTCGAACAGTCAAAAACGAACACCAGTGTTTTCTGGGCCGAGCTGGCAACTATGGCGGCGCGGAAATATTCATTTTGATCCAAACAAAAGAAAATATTCGCAAAGCCTCTGAGGATCGTCATATTCATAGCCAGAGGCGTGCCCAGGAATTCCTCTCTTCCCTCTCTCTTCGTTCGATATTGTAAGCGTGTATTAGGAAAGGACAGATAATATGGAGAGCGGCTAAAGACACGTGATAGCATCTCCTCGTCTTCTTCTAACGCATCGGCTCCAATTGGCAGAGAGAGAGAGAGAGAGAGAGAGAGAGAGAGAGAGAGAGAGAGAGAGAGAGAGAGAGAGAGAGAGAGAGAGAGAGAGAGAGAGAGAGAGAGAGAGAGAGAGAGAGAGAGAGGGGGGGAGGTAGAAAGAGATGGATGCATATAAAGAAAAAGAGAGAGAAAGATGCACTTCATGACACGCCCGTCGCCCCTGCTCACAGAACAGCTACCAGTACTTACTCTCCCAACATTCAACGTATTGAAATAAATTCACAAGGAATTTATTAGCAATTCGCACACTGAGCACACCTCGTCTTTGTTCACTCATCTATCATCGCCATCGGTCCCTTTTCATTGATGAAAAGACAGAAAAGCATATTTCCTGGAACATTGTTGTCAGCTTTGGAATATGACAGAATATATCGCAGCAGTATAGCGGTTTGCGCTATGCGCTGGTAACGACGGATTCCTCCCATTTCAACGTACGTAAAATAATCGATCTTCAAGAGATTTATACTGAATCCCTGAGAAATCGATAAATTTGCCTAGCTTAAAATGTCAAAAGACATGGTCGCTAAACAGCTCAAGCCACCACTGTATCGCATAGAGTTATTAATAATTAATCTAGAATCCCATTAGAGAACAATAATAGGGGCTGGATTCTAAACTCGTTTCGCGGCCTTTTTCTTTCGATACTCCCCATGGGCGGATCCAGCGATCTGGCAACGGTGTATTCTTCCCATTTGAATGCGTGAGAAACAATCGATTAGTCAAGGGGCCATGGCCCCCTCGAGAATCGATTCTTCCGCATACGTTTAAATGGGAAGAATACATGGTTGCCATATCGCTGGATCCGCCCTTGATACTTCCTCGACTTGAAAAGCGTCATTTGAAAAACACGGAGGATGGAAAGAGAAACGCTGATAAAATGGAGGAGGATTTCGGAAGGATAAGGAAAATAAGAAATTGTGAAACTGATGGAATAAGGCACTGAGAAAAATGATAAATTGATTGAAAGGGAATGGGACTTGCTGTTAATGAATCGGTCATAATGTTCATTTTTATCACTATACTCTGTTCACGATAAGAAGGCGGGTGAGACTTCAGGTTATAATGCACTATTTAGCAACAGTTCCAACCCTTTGCTGTGGCTGTTGTTCTCCCGAACTCTCTCTTGACACGGAGGATTTCCAAGAACCGACAGACGCAAAAATTTACACACGTCCAGTAAGAATTACAAACGGTCAAATTTACGATAAAATGAACGAAATTTTAGCCCTAAAGGGCCAAAACTCAGCAAAAATAGTCGAGTTTGAAGGTTCATGACTCTCAGAAATTCGATATTCGACGAAATATCCTGACTTTAATGGGGCAGTTGCAAGGGTCTGAAATGTTGTGTTTTTTATAAAGAAAATGATAGTATTCGATGAGCTGAGAACAATGGTGCCTTTGGTTTTTTCCAAGGTGTCTTGGTTTCGGAGATACACACGTGTAAAGTTGTAAAAAAATCGGGTGTGTAGTGACGTCACTACGCGGAATCCCCATTTAAAACAATGTATTTTGGGCCAACATCTCATCACCGGAACAATGAGACTTAAGTAGAAACCAAAGGCATCTTTGTTCTCAGCTCATCAAGTACTTTAATTTTCTTCATAAAAAACACAACATTTCAGACCCTTGCAACTGCCCCATTCGGACTGAATAATACAAAGGACGTGGCACAATCCTTATGGGAAATGGCCTACGGTCAAACTTAATAAATGTGGCATCATTTTTTTCGTCTCGTCGTCCTGATCAAAAAGTCTCACGGGCCCAAAAAATTATCATCGCCCGTTTTCGAGATAATCGAGCTTAAAGTTTGAGCAAATCTCGGCACTCAGGGACGAATTCGCTCGGTAATTGAGCGTGCGTCTTACCCTGGAAGCGGCTTACCGCAAACTGGCGATGGCTGCCGCCCCTTTTGCTCACACTCTGTCCGGAGCATGATCTAACTACACAGGTCAGTCAATGCGCACACCCTCCACTGCCTCTCCGTCTGCCTGGCTCTATCACCGGGTAGAGAGGAAGGGGATGACGTATAGCTGGCGCAGCCGAAGCGCGGGCGTTCAAATCTACATGCTTTCATATGGGGAAAATACCATTTTTCAAGTGCGAAATATAAACAATTTACGACAATAAAACTTGGTTTTTATTTATGATAGACCACGAGGAAGGTTTCAAGCTTTGAGAAAAACAGTCTGATCACACTTCAATTTCTTATTCCTGTATTTTCTGGTGGTTAGTAAAAATCCCTCTTATTTAGAAGGTAGGTTATGTAATATTCAATGCATTCTACCCACTTTTCTAAAACTGCCCGAAAATAGAAAAAGCGAATTTGCGTACGATTGCATTGGTTTTCTCAAAGCTTGCAACCTTCCTAGTTACTTCTTATAGATAAAAACCAAGTTTTACTGTCGTAAATTGTTTATAATTCTCACTTTGAAAATGGGTATTTTCCCCATATGAAAGCATGTACATTTGAACGCCCGCTCTTCAGCTGCGCCAGCTATACGTCACGAGCGGAGGTTGCGCAGATCGCAACGAAACTCGTCCACCGGATTGACTGACCTGTGTAGTTAGATCATGGTCCGGAGAGCGTGTTGAAGCGTTCGGAGTGGGAGAAAAAGGGGCATCACCTCCGAACGGAGTGTGAGCAAAAGGAGCGGCAGCCATTGCCAGTTTGCGGCAAGCCGCTTCCAGGGTAGGACGCACGCTTCATTGCCGAGCGAATTCGTCCCTGAGTGCCGAGATTTGCTCAAACTTTAAGCTCGATTATCTCGAAAACGGGCGATGATAATTTTTTGGGCCCGTGAGACTTTTTGATCAGGACGACGAGACGAAAAAAATGATGCCACATTTATTAAGTTTGACCGTAGGCCATTTCCCATAAGGATTGTGCCACGTCCTTTCTGAGAGTCATCAACATTCAAACTTCACTATTCGCCGAGTTTTGGCCCTTTAGGGCGAAATTTTCGTTCTTTATTTCGTAAATTTTACCGTTTGCAATTCTTACTGGACGTGTGTACATTTTAGAGTCTGTCGGTTCTTGGAAATCCTCCGTGTCAAGAGAGAATTCGGGAGAACAACGGCCACTGCGATGGGTTGGAGTAGCCGGCATAGCCGCACTGTTGCTAAATAGTGCATTGCTACCTGAATTCTCACCCGCCTTATTATCGTCAACAGAGATATAAGTCCCGGTAATTCCACTTGTTAAATCCACTGTACGATTGTATATTCATCACGCAGCAAAAACCAGTCTCAAGACATTTATACCTATTGCTACGTGATCTCTGTTTTATTTTGGGTATACTACAATACTACAAAATGAAATAGAGTATTACATTTGGTTCTCCTCTTTTAGTCAAAATGCTCACACTAAAGGAAAAAGCACTTGGGAGGGTTTTTGCCCAAAAATATACGTGCTAATTTTTCACCAAGATGACAAAACCTCACTTCATCGTGACCTCCGGTATATGTGCAGACGCGGTATCGGCGCAACAGCCTTTGCGAGACGGCAGTAAATATCGGCCCTACGTGTCTACTCGGATACCATTTCCGACCGCGTTGCCAGACATAGTTCTATCTAGGAATGTGTCTGCCTCTCTCTTTGCCAATTTGATCACAAATGTCAGAAAATAACAGATATAAGGACTAAAGTCACTCGACAGTCCAAGAGTCCCTGCCTATATCCATGGGCGCCCGCAGCGTGGGGCAAGAGGGGGCACTTGCACCTCCTTGGAATCCAAAAAAAGTCAAAATTTCACCGTAAAAAAAGAAAGGAAAAAAGAAAATGCAATGTTAATCAAAGGAGTAATAGTTAACAAACTTCATTACATTTTTGTTTGGTAATTTCAATTCATTTTTTGCAAGGAATAGTAGAATTAAACATCTTCTTTGTTATAACATTTTTGTCTGCTGTCCTTTCATCCATTATATCAAACACCTCAAAATTATTACTATTATTTGATACACCTTACATGGCTTAATAATTTTACACCATTTGGACGGAAAAAAACAAGTTTCCACTCCCCCCCCAGGGGGACGGGAGGTCTCCTAGACCTTCCATTGAGGTTCAACAATGTTGCCCCCCCCCCTTAGAAATTTTTCTGCGGGCGCCCTTGCCTCCATCCTTTTCTAACACATGTTTTTAAATGGGTAACACGAGAGACAGAAAAAATTCTAGATACGGCTCTATTGCCATTTATACCGTTTCGAGCTGTGTATCTCCCATTTAAATCAAATTGAATTATAAAGATTCTGTGACATTTCATTTAACCATCGATGGCCGTTGTTCGATGGTAGCGTTGCCACATTGAGCAAGTTTTTCATTCCTTGGTTGAATTTGGCTTCGCCCACTGTTGATGATCGTCGGGTAAACAAAAAAAGTACGAGGCTCGGATGCAAATTGATCTATCGTCCGAATCCCAAAATTAGTTCATCGATCTAACCTCGAAATTTTCTCTCGCTTAGCAAAACGGGCTCAGAATGAGCCAGGAAACTTAAAAAACACAGAAATCCAGTGCTTTTGAAGTTGCCTCGTTATTTTAGGCGTCTGCTTGCAAAGACCAGGTGATAGAATATTTGACCTGAATTTAAGTGATTTTGTAGGAAATTGGATGTACTTTCAGAAAATATGTGTATGGTCTTTACGCGCATATTTTCTTTCGTTTTTCTCGGTAGGAAAAAACATGAGAGAGGTTCTCATAGCAAAGCTCATCACTAAGTTATACATACAGAAATGATTTTTTCATTGTTATTATTATTATTTTTTTTCATAAAACAAAAATGTCCTAGGGAATAATTATTTTATTTAATTTCTCCAGGAATGTGTTTTTTAAAGTCATCAGAACGATCTTCCATCGCACTAGGATCTATTATCTTAAAAAAGAGGCCGCAGTAAATAAATTTCTCGTCGATTGATCGTTCATAAACTTTCAAGACGAATTTTCTTCGCAAAAAAACACTTTCAACACTCAAGTGGTCAAAGCCGTTTAGAAACGTCTAAATGGATTTTGCCATCGGCGCGGTCAAGGTCGTTTATAAACGTCATTTATGATTGTACGCGTATTAAGCACAGCGGACGTTAAAAACGTCCACATATTAATTGGAATACGGGTTACATAGGGGTATGTAGTGTCCAAAAAATCCGCTAGGGCCGAAGGACGAAAAAAAAAGAGATTAAAAAGTAATTTAAACCTAAATATGTCACTCGTCACTGTAAAGTTTCAAATTAATTTTAAAAGCGGTGAAAACAATTATTTGCTTATAACTTTTTTCACTGATTTTTTGCCATTTTTTTTTTTCAAGCTGAGACCATGATGCAACGTCAGAAATAGGGTTGCTGACTTTAGAGCGTAACGTGTAACCCACCGTCTGACAACACTGAATTTCAGACAAACTCACACGCGCTACTCATATTTTCCGTCTAATAGAGCGGAAACCTCGTCTCATGAGTCTCGGTGACGCTCATTCATCGCCGAATATAAGACACGGTTCGCGTATACCTGAACCCACGTTTGTACGTTTAAAAACCTGCGTATGCGCGACTAGTTCGGTAGATGTCCGACTACAATAAACATGCAAACCTCTTCACTCTCTCTCGCATCGCGCGTATACAGAAAGCGGGAACTAAAGTGGGGCTAAAAGACAGGTCAGGGTGATCGACACGCATGCAAAGCACAGTGGATATTTTAGAGTGAAATTTCCCGGACAATTCCCGGAAATTCCCATTTTCCCGGAAATTCCCATTTACCCAGAATTCCCATTTTCCCGGAATTTCCCGGCTGTTGCACACTTCTGTACTGGCGATGTAAGAAGATTCCAGGGTCGATTAGTTCGAACTAATGACACCACGTCGCGTCACTTGGTGCTCAAAAAATCAAAAGTTTTTGGCTAAAATTGACAAATTTCCAAAAAAAAAAAAAAAAAACTTCAAGGAACGTTCGCACCTGCAAGCATGCTTCAGGACGATACCCTTAGAGTTTTAAGCTATAACTCTCAAAAAGCAAGCCGGGATTTACGAGATGCAAAACATTCCCATAAGCATCAATGAGTGCGAAAGAGGCAGGTAGACATCACACTCACTAGCTTGCACTCATTAAGCTGATGGCGAAACGAATTTCCTAAATTACGGCGTTAATTCTCGACCAATGTTGCTCACTTTGGGTTTCGAAAAATCCATAAAAAAATCGATTTTGAGAGTTTTCTTTTTTATCAATTTATAAAACCAAAAACACGACTTTTCCCGAAAGCGATCCGTTGGATTGAAGTCTGGAAAAGTTTCGCTTGGAATCATCTTAAAGGTCGATTCAGACGTAAAAACCTCAAAAAATAACGATGGTAGCACTAGAAACTTAGAAAATCCTTGCCAACACCCACAAAATGTTTTTTACTATGGTTTTATGCAGAAAAGTATCAAGAATGAAATGCTTTCAACGCAAAAAAACAACCACTTTCCGTGTCCAAAAGATCCATTTTTCGATCAACGAGCAAAACATTTACCTAGAGTGTCCAGTCGAACGGGTAACCTGCGTATAACTTTTATGCAGGATGTTTCGGTCAAGTTAAGGTGTACTTCTCTCCATATATTACCATACGTAAATTTTGGTCACAGTGAACCAAAGCATGTACCGATCCACTATGTGCGCCGCACCAAAATACGTGGAAATAAATGCAGAAAATACACCTTAAACCTAACCTAAATATCCTCCGAAATGGTTACAGGGTTACGGCCATTAGACCGTCACTCTAGATGAATGTATAGCTCCAGTGTGCGTCGTGCGGCCGCTCAGACGTATAAGGTATTATGATTGCGACCCCCACACCCTCCGCCCCCCCCCTTCACCATCCAAACTACCACAGCACGCTGAAGAAAGAGAGAGAGAGAGAGAGAGAGAGAGAGAGAGAGAGAGAGAGAGAGAGAGAGAGAGAGAGAGAGAGAGAGAGAGAGAGAGAGAGAGGAGAGAGAGAGAGAGAGGAGAGAGAGAGAGAGAGAGGAGAGAGAGAGAGAGAGAGAGAGAGAGAGAGAGATATGGAGGGAGGTGAGAGAGAGAGGGGGAGGGGATTAATGTGATGGGATGAGTAAAAAGGGAGGGGCTACGATTCTCACGGTGGTTGGAGAGTTTTTAAACGCATCGCCCCAACTCTACCTACACCGCGGACCTTCGCGTCGCTCCGTGCCGCGATGTGAATACATTGTGCGATGCACATATACATATAAAACGCGGGCGCGCGGAAAACACGAAAAAGGTAGTAAATTTGAAAGGGGCGCGTGTTCCGTGTTGCATAAGTTGCACGGCGAGGCCGCGCTGGAGATAGGACGAGATGGGACCGAGCATCGTTCATACGTATACGAGCTCGCGAGCCCCGCACAGTGATAAGAGATTGTACCACGGGCGGATACAGGGAATTGTCTTTCTCTCTCTAGCTCCTCCCATTTGAAATCGTGCGTTAGAAAAGGACAGAAGAGGGGGCCAAAGTCACGTGATGGCCCCCTCTGCTGTCCTTTTCCAACACATAAGTTCAAACGGAGGGAGAGAGAGAAAGCCAATTCCCTGTATCCGCCCATGGATTGTACTCGATATTTGGACAGCGAGAGATTCTGTTATTGGTGCATTATATGGGAGAAACAGTATAGTATAAGCAAAGCTCAAGCACAAATACAAAAATTATACGAAGTAATTTCCTTCTGACGCGCAAGTCATCCATCTAAATAGTATCCAATACTTGTTTAGCCTAAAATAATTATAAACAAGGAATGTAACCACAAGTTTTGGTGAGTACCTTAAAATAGATGATTGTAACAATAAAATGAAAAATATAAAATGATAAAAAAAAAGTGAGACAAATGGTGGAGAGGGAAAAAACTGTAACTTTAGTTTTTGATCAAATGTGTCACGTCATCAAATGTTAATGGACAAAAAAAAAAAATGAATAACTATTTTTCAATATGTTTCTAAAAGATTATGCTTGAAACTTCCTCGAATAGAGTTCGTTTTAGATGTGTAGATCCAGCTCAACTATAATCTTTGGCGAGTTTTCAATTTTTATTCCCTCATATTAAGAGGAAAACTTGCATGCGACTTAAACATTAAATAGTTATAGCATTTTTCAATATACGTAAACAGTGGTAAAAATGTTCCATGACCAATTTTCCATGAAAACTGCAACAATTTCCTTGGAAACCACGTCGATTTCCATGGGACATCGGTCATGGAAAATTTTTACCAGGAAAATTTAGCCATCAAGGTCCGAATTAATTTCCATTCATTTTTACTACGTAATTTGATAAATTTCAAATATTATTGGTCAACTAAGCCTCCCCCTCTAAAACGACCTCTATCGTTAAACGTGGAATGAATTGATGTCTGGCGAGGTATTTTATTTTTACCGGTGTGAGACGCCTGCTGGGTATGCAACGCCTCCTGCTATGCAGCTAGGTGACGAGGGAAGGGGGTATATTACTCATGCCTGTGCTGTGGTTCGCGCGCTTTCGCAAGCCAGCCTGTGAGTACGCCTACATATCACTCCCACCTTCCTTCGAATCAATTTGCGGTCAGTTTTATATTCGCTCGATGGAATCACCGCAAAAGTCGGGCAGATATGCATGCATATTAAGCTATTAGCCACCGCGGCGAATTTATTCGAATTTCCTTACGGCCGGAGGATTTTATTCTATACTTGTAATGAAAATGCAGGATCGAGAGTTATGTACAGAGCTGCCTATTTGCATGGAGTACATATATTTAAAGGAAATTTCCAAATCCAACGATGGTCCAACCAGTTGACAAATAGATTGCAGATTGTAGTTATATTTGCGAGGTATGGTCATACTATTTTATTGAACTTACAATCAGCTATATCTTCTAAGCCACCGATAAATACATCATCATGGCGGCAAGACAGCTTGCTCGATGCATTTTGTCCTACTATAATGTTTAATACAAAATATTCTGTCCACATTCAATTTACACGTCTTGTCCAAACAGCCATTGCCCACTGTACAAACATGTCCAAAGTAAACTCAGAAAAATACATATTTTTGTCCCCAATGACTTTTGTCCCTATGCGAGGATTGGTAACACTTCTTTTTTTCAATGACTTGTGAATTTGAATGAAAAAAAAAACAACGTTTTATTTAATCATCTATTGTAGAGCAATTTTAAAAATTAGAAACATATCTGTTTCAAATTTGAAGTGCATCGAATTGTCAAAAGCGGACTGATGTCTGTCTAATGGATATGTATTTTTTTATTAATATATTTATTTATTTTTTGACAAAACCTCTCAGAGGAGAGAAAATTGCCTTATTTGGACGTTTACCTTTGGCCAGATAAATTATTGGCCCTCTTTACTATTGAAACACTTTCATAAATGGACATATTATTCGTCTGGACGAATATGACTTGTGGACGAATTAACGTTATGAACCAAAATGACATTGAACCAAACGTTCATTTGGACAAAAATGATTAGACGAAACCAGCGTCTGGCTACCCATTTGATTTAGGTATTCTCGTATGGTTAAATGCAATAAATCGGCAGCCCTGGTCGCGAATACATGCACGGACAAAATTGAGCGAGCGATTTTCCCATAGGACTCCTCCTCATATCTCTCTCATTGATTCTCTACAAATGAAAAAAGAAATATAAGTAAATGGTAAATGTATTTGAGTGTGATGTCGTTAGTTGGGTGTATTACCCTGTCACAGGGTATGTAATGTATCGCCTAAATTTATATTGCAAAAGTTTTCGCCGCATAACTTTGCTTCAGATTATTATTTCTACCGTTCAACTTGAAGCGTGCATTTTCCAATTTTCAGCATAAATCATCACCGTGACTCACGGAAATACGTTCTACACAAATGTTTTTTTTCTTCTCTCTTTTTTTTTAAAAAAAAAAGGAAAAAAGTGAACGGTATCATTGTTACTTTCTTTCATTTATACTTTTGCAACTTGAACGAAAGAGATTTGCTAGGCAGCAGTGAACTCTATTCAAACATGCACACGAATGAACTACATAATAGCTAATCTATTCTCTATCAAAATCCATTAATGCAACCATCGCAAAAGCCATGTTAATGATTAGTTTTTCGTATTCCACATTGGAATGCAACACACATCTTATAATACCAACATAGAACAAGAGCCAATACCCCTCTTTTTTCTAACGAGTAGAAGGTAAGAAACAGGCGCGTTGCGAGTAAGTCTAGACGGGACGTAGAGTCACGTGGGGCGTTTAAAATCTGACCAAAACTTTCTGAAAACAACTAAAGAAACCACACGTGATAGAGTAAGTATTAACTAACGTGGACTTGTTTCTCTTTTTATTTCATTTTAAGAAATGGAAAAAAAAAATTGGTCCAGGACACAAAAAGAGGAAACAGAATTATATTTTTGATAAGAGGTTACAGAAAAGGGAGAGGGAAGGGGATTGCAAAACAAAAGTGAATTAACCTAAACGCACGGACCTAAGCCGATAATGGGTCTGTTGCAAACTTTTGCTAACGATAAAGAGTGTTTCATCGTACGTTTAAAATCGCCCGAAAAGTCCATTGGTGCAGGCATCAGAAAGCCATGAAATGCGATAATAAACTCACAAGAGACGTTTAATGAAATCCAAGATGGCGGTAAAATATCGAGCAATATGTAGTCATGCACCTTTAACATCCAAGGATTGCCAACGTTGACAACCTCACAGCTTTTGAGGTTATGTATTTATTTACGTTGTAATTGGGTGTGATCGATATTGTGAGGTTGGCTATCCTCGGATGTTCGTGGTGCATGCATACAGGTTGCTCAATATTTTTCCGCCATCTTGGATTTCATTAAACGTCTCTCGTGAGTTTTATACTGCATTTTATGACTTTCTGATGTCACCGATGGACTTTTCACTCAATTTTACCTGAGATTGAACACTCTATTGCGCTGTAGCAAAAGTTTGCAACAGACCCATTGTGACCAGCTCATTCGACCGTCGTCTTTGAATCTAATTTTCAACGCTTTATCGAGTTTTTGGGTGGATTTTGAGACTTTTGGATGCTTTCAATGTAATTTTCATGCGGTTTACTGAAGATAACAACCTTTCATATAACGCTGAGGCAAATATTAGCAACAGTCAGATTGGACCCCTAGTCACGAGCCTTGCGCATGCGCGAGCTGTCGCTGGAAGACACCAAAATTTCTCCATGGTCTATGAACTCCAAGGTTAAAGGAGACGAGGAATCCAGCTGCTGTTTTGCATATAATCAATGCTATTTTTCAATTCACCAATGATTCCACCGGTTGAGAAAATATTACACAGTTCAGTTCAGTGTATGACTGTAATGCACGAAAATACTCTGATGTGTAATCTCTTCTCAACCGGTGTAATCGTCGATGACTTTAAAAAAACTTGCGGATATTTTAATTAATTAACGGAGTTTCCACCGCGATTGAGAAAAGATTACAGATCAGAGTATTTTCGTGCATAACAGTCATACATTGAACTGAACTGTGTAATCTTTTCTCAACCGGTGGAATCATCGGTGATAAGAAAAAATGGCATTGATTATACGCAAAACGGCAGCTCTGGAGGAATCAATTCATCTTAGCTCAACGAGTTGTGGCAGCGACTCGTCATCATCCAATCCTATAGCAGGGGAATGAACCCGGGTCGAGACTTTAACCACACGTTGTTGCCAACTTGTTCACGATCGGTCGACTCCAAACAGCTAGCTCTTTTCTAAAACTGTCGATACGGCATATACGGCAACGGGGCGGATAATATCCGATTATGAACCGGGGGAGTGACTTGATTATCGGCTCACAACGAAAACAGTTGATTAAGGGGTGAAGAAAGTTCTGAAGAGGCTTAAAATTACGGGAGGGGGCGAGGCGTCGAGTCCCGTCGCGTTGCTTCGGAAGGGCGACAAAACGATACAGGTGAAAGAAAAAAATAAAATAAAATAAGATGGAAAGAGGAAAAGGATAAGAAGACACCGATATATGTAAACAGAAAAGTGTTTCGGTTGAAAATTGATGAGACGAAAAACGCCCTAGCTCTTGTCATAAAAAATACGAGAGGTGAGGGGATAGGATATGAGTGAGAGAGAGAGGGAGAAAGAGAAAGAACGAGAGAGAGGGGTGAGAGAAAGAGAGAGAGAGAGACAGACAGACACTCAGGCAGACAGACAGGCAGAGAGAGAGAAGAAGAGAGAGAAAGAGCAAGAGAGAAAGATAGACAGAGAGAGAGAGAGAGAGAGAGAGAGAGAGAGAGAGAGGGGGGGAGGGAGAGAAATAGGGAGTGAGGGAGTGAGGAAGAAAAACAAGGAGAGAGTGGTTAGATAAATAATAGCGAGAGGCGCGAGGGCGGGCGAGCGACTGGAGCGTTCGTCACTCGCTTTGTCGCGTGTGATGCCGTGGCCACCCCGGAGGGTGACAAAAGGTGATGTGGGTACTCATACTTCTCTCCCGTCAGTATTTCAGTAATTTTCATCTCCATTTCCTTTTTTCAAGATCGAGAGCTATCTTGTAACCGGCGTTGTCATACTACACCCACGGTGAAAAAAAATGATTGATGATGAATAATTGTGGATGAGTTGAGTGGCGACAAATAGGTATGGTAAACTCAGTGGCGGCTCGTGCAATGTGGCAACATCGCAATCTCTCCATTTAAACCTACGTAAAACAATCGATCTTGAGGAGGTGCAACTGCACCCCCAATATATCGATACTTTTGCATAGGTCTAAATGGCTAATAAGCATGGTTGCAAAATTGCACGAGCCGCCCCTGGGTAAACTCTACTGGACGACGTCAGTCGAAATTTTTCAAAGTTTAGGTTCAACTTACTTTACCCAGCATTAGATGACGTTAACCTTCTTTATCATATTTTACCTCCCGGTAACGAGGAAAATTCATGAAATCTTAATCGTGCCGCATACCAAAATTCTTAGAAAATTGAGCTCAGGAAACTATGATAGATCATGTACTCGTGAGCATCAAAAAAATAATAAATACAATAGAGGGTTAGGTCGATGACGATGTTAAGTGGCGGTGTTTACCATACTGATGGACTGAAGTTAACATCAACTACGGATACGGTGAATTTCATCCATCATTAAATTCTTTTTTTTTGTGTTGTGACGTCGAAGACAAGGCCGTGGTGAGTGGCGCTTTAACAACGATGATTTTCTCAATCCATTTGATTTTATGGAGAATAAAATCGATTTGACAACGATGCAGCTTTTCAACAAAAATCGATTATTTCCTATAAATTCAAATTGCGGCAAAGCATTGTTTGCAAAACGCTCGAGCCACTTCTGTGAAAAAGATGATCGGGGATTTGGCGGAGGAGTCAGAGACAAAATAATGTTATGTCCTCACAAACCCGCGCATGTCGGTCAGTGGCGCTGCGTAGCGTGCGATTTGGCAACGTTGTAATGTGTCAATTTAAACTCATTAAAAAGATCGCACTACAGGGTGTTCGGTGAACACTTTTGCATTTGACCTTTTACATAGGTTTAAATGGACATAGTGCAACGTTGCCAAATTGCACGCTACGCCACTGATGTCGGTGAGTACATGGGATGAGTTCAAACCTCTGCACTTATGTTCGTACCATCGAAAGTCTTGAGAGGGACCGTCAAGTTGGCACATTATTAAGTCCCGGACAAAGAGTTAGTTTTTTTCGTCAAAATCTCTCATCAATCGACAAGACTGAAGATAGTTATAAATATTATTAAGAAACAGGGGAGCGATGAGAAATAGTCAAGCAGCTCGAAAATATCTATGGGCCGATCAAATTGGGTCAGTCCTGCCGTTTTAAAGAGCATTTACAGAATTCATGAGTTTAACCCAGTGCGCAAAAATACAACATTAATTAATTAAAACAAAAAAACTACGTGATTAAAATAGGCGGTGATTAAAGGCGTGATTAAAATCCAACGTAAAATGGCCTGAAAAGTCCGTTGGGGGTATCAGAATGGTTTAAAATGAAATAATAAACTCACAAGAGGCGTTCAATGAAAACCAAGATGGCGGATAAATATGGAGCAAATTGTATGCATGCACCGTGAACATCCAAGGATTGCCAACGTTGACAACCTCACAGCTTCAGAGGTTATGTGTTTATTTACGTTGTGATTGGGTGTGATCGATACTGTGAGGTTGGCTATCCTTGGATGTTCGAGGTGCATGCATACAGGCTACTCAATATTTTACCGCCATCTTGGATTTCATTAAGCGTCTCTCGTGAGTTTTATACCGCATTTTATGACTTTCTAATGCCACCAATGGACACAAAAAGAGGAAAAATAATTATATTTTTGATAAGAGGTTACAGAAAAGGGAGAGGGGAGGGGATTGCAAAACAAAAGTGAATTAACCTAAACGCACGGACCAAAGCCGGTAATGGGTCTGTTGCAAACTTTTGCTAACGATAAAGAGTGTTTCGTCGTACGAATAAAATCGCCCGAAAAGTCCATTGGTGCAGGCATCAGAAAGCCATGAAATGCGATAATAAACTCACTAGAGACGTTTAATGAAATCCAAGATGGCGGTAATTATCGAGCAATCTGTATGCATGCACCTTTAACATCCAGACAAAGGATTGCCAACGTTGACAACCTCACAGCTTCAGAGGTTATGTGTTTATTTACGTTGTGATTGGGTTTGATCGATATTGTGAGGTTGGCTATCCTTGGATGTTCGAGGTGCATGCATACAGGTTGCTCAATATTTTACCGCCATCTTGGATTTCATTAAGCATCTCTCGTGAGTTTTATACCGTATTTTATGACTTTCTAATGCCACCAATGGACTTTTCACGCGATTTTACATGAGATTGAACTCTCTTTAGCGCTGTAGCAAAAGCTTGCAACAGACCCATTCATGAGTTTACCGCAGTGGGCAAAAATACAACATTGATCAATTAAAACAAAACACTACTTGATTAAAATAGGCGGTCGCAATTTTAATCTTCTCGTTCCCTACAAGAATCATCGGTAAACAAATGAAATCCTTAAAAAAAATCCGTAAAATGTCAGCGTTAAATACTTGAATAGTCCATTCTTGTTAACATAATTATTGTATAAATATATGCATCTTCCTATTTTACTCAATGTAAAATTTTTGAATTTTCCGCCAACTTTGGCAACACTTTGTGAGCATAGGCGTCGCGTGTAAGGGGCTATTGGGGCTAAAGCCCCCCCACTTTTTTGGGAACGAGGGGCTAAAAAAATTTTTGAACGAGAAAAAAAGGGAAAAAGGGAAAAGGAAAAAGAGAAAAAGAAAGAAAAAGGTTATTTGTCCCCCCCCGCCAGCGTCAAACGTTTATTGTGAAAAAGGTGAAGAAGAAGAAGAAGAAGAAAAAAAAAGCTGTTGAATTTTAGCCCCCCCCCCCACCCCACTTTTTGACCCCACGCGCCGCCCATGTGTGTGAGTCTAGTTACCGAGGGGGCAACAGTGCGTAGCTCAACGAATCTGAAATAGGAATTTCCTGGAAGTGATTTAAGTAATTAACGGAAAAGTAATTTACTGAAACCACTTAAGAATGTGCGAGATCATTCATGGAAGAGCTTGAAGCGATTCACACATCATGGCTTTTCGAAGAAAATATATCAACACTAAAATGGTTTTAACTAAAAAATTCAACAACTTTTTAAGTCCGGAAAAATATAATTTTTGATCCAGTGTGCGTCGGTGAAGCGTACAATCTGGCAACGTTGCATCGTGCCCATTTAAATCTATGAACAAGGTTGTATCCGAGGCTTTTTCACCGCACAACCGATAGTTTGACATCTTCCGTGTATTCGAGGAAAGTTGAGAACTCCGATGAGCACACAAATCCAAACCAGCTCCTTCAATTTCCAGTATAGGCCAAAACAACTCCGACAAGCACGAATAGTTAACTATGTGCTGTGTGCACCGTGTTCTGTGGCCTGACAGCATTCTTGTACAGAACAGTCGATCTCTCTCTCTCTCTCTCTCTCTCTCTCTCTCTCTCTCTCTCTCTCTCTCTCTCTCTCTCTCTCTCTCTCTCACTCTCTCTCTCTCTCTCCTCTCTCTCTCTCTCTCTCTCTCTCTCTCTCTCTCTCTCTCTCTCTCTCTCTCACTCTCTCTCTCTGTCTCTGTCTCTCTCTTTCCCACCGTATCTGGTCCCTTATATAAAAAAGAGTCATATACGTAACACTCCTGTTTTTTTGGTTGGCAAAGTCTCATCGAATTTTCACACATACTCACAAAAAATCATACGAAATCATCACGAAAAAATCGATATTTCAAAACGAACTTCTTCAATCTTTCATAAATGTCAGCATTTTTTCTACTGTAAATTTCTGCATTTTTCCAGATTATACGACCAAAACGACTGGAGCGCCTAGTTGAAGATTGGTTGATCGTTAAACGCGGCAAACTTTTGAATCTTGTGTGATCAATAAAATTATGATCCAGCCAATAAGACGCGGTGATGCCAGCTTTGTTGACAGGTAAAGAGATATGAGAGCCGTGATCATTCAATAGCAGTGAGTTCGCTTCACGCAATCACCAAGTATATATAGAGAGAGAGAGAGGCCCGAGAGGAAGCATCCACTGTGTCGTCGGAGTAAATAATTAATGTCGTTGCTACGGTTATATATCTGTGTTTATTCTGTTACCGTCTTTAGTTTATTAGACCCGGCCGAAGCTTAATTTGACGCGAGATCAATACACGCGGATCCTATATGGCTCGTTGCTCATATCGTCGGTAATGGAGTCATATGACATGTGCGCACACATTTGAAGTGGGCTTTTGTTTGCTCTGTCTGGGGGTAACCGGAGCATGACTCTAGTTCAGGGCGGGCGCGATACAGATTTGATTGCCGTCAGACAAGGTGTGCCCGTGCATGAAAACGGAAGGTCCTCACGGGTGGCGACGATTTAGATAGGAAGGAAGAGAGAGGGATAGAGAGAGGGAGGGAGAGAGAGAGAGGGGGGAGGGGGAGGGAGAGAGAGAAAATGAGAGAGAGAGAGAGAGGGAGAGAGATAGAATGAGAGAGAGGGGGAAAGAGAGAGAAAGGGAGACAGAGAGAGAATGAAAGAGAGGGAAAGGGAGAGAGAGAATGAGAGAGAGAGAGGGAGAGAGAGAGAGTGAAGAGGGGAGAGAGGGAGAGAGAGAGAAATAGAGAGAGAGAAAGAGAGATAGAGAGAGAGAGATTGAGAGGGAGGGAGGGAGAGAGAGAGAAAGAAAGAGTGAGAGAGAGGGAGAGAGAGAGAGAGAGAGAGAGAGAGTTAACAACCTTGTGCGATCAATATGACGTCTGTCGACCTTGGCTAATGGCTATGTCATCATCCGATGTTATGGTCTCACCAGAATTTACGACACAACAAGGAAAAAGCCCCAAAAATCATTTTATTTTACTTTAAAATGATTTTCTGACAGATATGGTCTCAAAGCTCTGTCCAAGCAGCCTAAATTTGTCACGTCAATCAAATTGAGTTTTTTTTTTGTTATTGAATTTTTCCATAATCAATTTCTCTGAGAAGCGGTCTTAATACGCGATTTTATTTTTCAAAGGATCTGATTAGTAGGCTCTATTAAAAAATCCACATCATAGGGTGCATGGATTTAAAAGTAAATTTCCACAAAACCACCAATTCGCACATTAGAGACTTTTAAAGCCTACTTGTTCGATCAAGATATCACTTTAAAGAATCATCAAATCTAAAAAAACTCGCACGAAAGTGTCAAACCCTGTAACTTTAGTAGTAAATGAAATCGATTGCGAACATCAACAATATGCCCTAAGAGGGAATATTCAAAAGTCCCAAATGAGTATACTCCTCTTTTTACTAAACATAAAAACAAGAGCAAAACAAAAACTAAATAAACACAGCATGGAGGTCTAAACCTCACTATGTAAAATAATAGTAAGATTATAAAGAAGGACCACGATTCCCTTTTATTTTCATTTAAATTTATTTTTGTTTTGATAGGAAGTGATCCTGAGATTTTTGATACGACGTTGGACCGTTGGTTAATGGGGAGCATTAGATGTTTTATTCTAGCGAATAATTTTTTTTGATCACTGTGCAACCAAGAAGAGAGGGTCGGGTTTAAAGCAATTTTGATTGCCTCCTACGAGTTATGTGGGTGCTATTAATGCTGATCAATATTTGACCCATCTTACTCTATCTTCAACTATTTTGACACAAACAGGACAAAAAAGTAAAAGAAGAAAACGAATCCACAATAGAGAAAACAAAATAATTTCGTGGAGGATCAAATCATAGTCGATGCGATGGTTATCAAAACGACACATATTCCTATTTAAAAACATTGGAAAATAACGTTCCTGCACAGAATGTCTCAATACAATGAGCTCGTCTCTAGTGTTATACTTATGAATGAAGTTCAAAGAAATTAGAAAGATTATGGAGGAGGGGAGGGGGCGACAAATCTCGTGGGAAGTAGAATAGAAGATCAAGCTGAAGTGGTATCGGATCAAAATGAAGTCACGATCTTACGTTAGGAAACTTTAGAGGATTAACTAAAGTCTCGAACAGCTCGGCTGAAAATCTGGCCGTGAACTTTCAGACACGCCGCGCCGCTATTCTACTTCCATTAAATCAATTTCGAAGAGTTTTTCCTTCGCGATCCATAGCTGCCATTTTGTGTATATTTAATGGCATTTTCAATTCACCGACCGATGACTCAAAGATTACAAATGTGTTTTTTAGTTTATGACTATGTGATGATCGAAAATATGTATACTCTGATCTCTACTGAATCTTTTCCCAATATGTATTCGGTGGAATAGCCGTTTAATTATTAACGTCCTACAGCTAGCAGTGGGAGGCAAGGAAAATAGACTTCACCCCCCCCCCCCGGAATTCAGAAAATTTAAAAATTCACGTTAAAAAATTAAAGTAACAAATGGAGATAAATATTAATAAACTTTATTCTTACAGTTAGTTTACTTTACAATGCGAGGAATGTTGTTGGAGTGCATGGAAAAAATACAAATGTTAAAATAGCAAAACATTGCTAAAAATTGGGAATACATATTACATTGCAAAAATTGCAGTTCATGAGTTGCTTTTTTACCAACAAATATTGCTGATTTTTTTTATTGATATATTTTTTTTTTTTTTTTTTTTTTTTTTTTTTTTTTTTTTTTTTTTTTTTTATAAACTAGCAATACTTTCTATAAAGTAGCAATATTTTTTTTTTTTCTCTTAAAAATGCCATTTTTAGCATTTTTTGCGTGCGATTTTCGCATAGTATTTTTGTCTGTGTGAGCATAAATTACTGCAATACTCAGCATTATCATCACTTGCCTGCACTTATTATTCATAGTATCAATCTCGTCAAAATCATAACCATTGTTGGATAATACATCTACAATGGCTTAAAATTATGTACCATTTAGAAGAAAAATTGAATTTTATATATTTTGTCTAGGGTGGGAAGAGGTCTTTTAGACCTACTTTTTACTGGGTAGTGTCCCCTCTAGATCTTCCGATGAGGTTCAAAAATGCCCCCCCCCCCCCCGCCTTCCCTGGACATTTTTTCTGCAAGAGCAAATGAGTATTAAAATATCTGAGAAGTTTTTTCTATTTATTTGTTTCCCCAGAGACATCGACGATCAACTCCACCGGTATAGCAAAAATATTACAAATCGGAGTATTTTTGTACTTTGAAAGCGAACTTGAACAGAGCTCACTTCAGAGCTTCCTTTTTGCGCGCGTATTTAATAATATATTTCAATTCACCAAAAGTCCACCAACTGAGAGAAGGTTACACAGATCAGTTCAGTTGATGACTATTGAAGCGCAAAACAGCTCTGATCTGTAATGTTCTCTCACGGATGGAATCAATGTTGACTTAAAAAAAAAAAAAAAAAAAAAAAAAAAAAAAAAAAAAAAAAAACTTGCGGATATTTTAATAATTTATCGGCAATTTCATCGATTTAGAAAATCACCGATCAGAGTATGTTTTCAAGCTTTACATTGATAAACAGAACTGAACCGTGTAATCTTTCCTCAACCGGTGGAATGGGTCTGTTGCATACTTTTGCTACAACAATATAGAACCTTGATTCTTATGTAAAATTCGGCGGAAATAACGATGCGTACATTAAAAACGTTCAAAATCCACTCATTAACTCAGGAAATCACTTCAATTTCAAACAGCCCGCGCTACACTAGACACTATTTGCACCGGTATCCTACTACATAGACAGAACCACCGTGCAAAAGTAAACAACATCATAAGTACAAAATGATGGAATTTCTTTTTTAATGCGTGAATTATAAGCTGTATTTGCTGTCTGGTCTTTTCGATTTATCAAAGATTACAAAATAATGTAAGAAATGTACGCATCTAAACGAAACATTCCAATGTTTGTAAGTTCTGTTCATATTTACATAAACGAGATGGTTCCATCTATGTAGTTGTAAGTCAGTGATATAGTGTCTAGCGTAGCGCGGGTTGTTTGAAATGGAAAGTATTTTCTGAGTTAATGAGTGGATTTTGAAAGTTTTTAATGTGCGCATCGTTATTTTCGCCGAATTTTACGTTAAAATCAATGAGTTATATTGATGTAGCAAAAGTACGCAACAGACCCATTATCGGTGAATCAAAAAAATGTCATGGCAAATATACACAGAAGGGCATAGCTCTGCCAATCCACCTTCCCAGCATCCAATAAAGCGCCAGCATAAATATAAGGACCCTGCGATGAAATTTTAAAAGTGAACTAGGACGAGAAAGGAAGGGAAGAGGCAAGGAGGCGAAAGAGGAGCCGGGAGCCCTTACCCGTGCTTTAACTGCAAAATCATATTTGATCCTTTAAATGCATACATAACTTTCACTTAAACAGAGCATGAAATTTAGGATAAATGACTCGAGGAGATAACAGGAAGATGGGATATTCCAAATCTGAGAAAGTTTTTTAAGTGCTATCTAAAAACAAAGTTATTCTCAGAAATGAAAAAAGTTCCTCGCGGGTTTATTCACGTCAACATAAAAAAGCGCCGCGCGCCTCGCCGCCCGCACCGGTTGTATAGTTTCAAGTGGCTCGTTTTCAGATTGGTCCCCGAGATTTAAGTCTTTCTTTATTCTCATTTCTTTCGTTTTTAATAAACATTTATAAATCATCATCTTGAATCTCTCACGAGATACTTTTTCTTGGCTAGAAACCTGTGTACATGATCTCACAAGTGCATCATAGTTGAACCAAACCTCGTTATATTATTTCCTGTTTTATAAAACTCGCACTCCTTCAGATGTATGAAGGAACTTTTCTTTTAAAAATACATCGATAGGGTATAGAACATCATCTTGAAAAAATAGAACCTACTAAACAAGTATAATAAGAACCCCCCGCTGAAACGGCTAGACTTTTACCCAGCGTTGGAATAATCATTTTCCCTCAAAGAATGTTCGAGAAAGTTCGAAACGCGATAATTGAGGAATTACCTTAAGAACTAAATTGGTAACATCAGAAATAAAATGAACAAAATGAGGGTTAAATTAAAAAAGTATAATAAACGAGGATAAAAACCGAAACTGAGAAAAAGCAAATTAAAAACAGAAAACACAATTTACAATAATTGACATCGCGCTGGTCGATGGCCCGTCGGAGAGGAAACTTAGATGCGACTGATTAGGTAAGAATTAGGACGTTTACACGGTATTTCGTCTCCGCCGTGCCAACAATCAGTTTACTCGTTGCCATATGGTTACCTGATCAGGCCGTTTTCCTAACACTTCTCGTCGAACGTGCTTGGATCGTGCCGTGAACCGGCACACCGCCTCAAAAAGTCAAGGGTAGAGAGGCAGTTGAAAGGGTTGACTTTTTAATAAGCAAAATATTTGGTCGTCGTCAATTTTTTTCATTTTCTTCTCTCAGCTATTTTAATCGAAAATTATTTGCCTACCTGTGGCATCTACATCTAGGCAATGCGCTAGTTTTCCCTAGCTCTTGATCAATCGAGACAGTTTTCAGTAACGGGGTGGTTGCAATTAAGGGTCTGCGACTCTGCGTTTTTGTGTTTTTTGAAAGCAAATAAAAGTTTATGTTGAGCTGTAAATAGGAAAACCTTTGCTTTCACTCAACATTCTCTTGTACTTTACAATTGCATCTCCGAAACAGTGGTGGAGCGTGCCATCTGGCAACGTTGCAGTTCGTCCATTTAAACCAACGAAAAAGATCGGACTATTGGGTGTTCGGTGAACACCTTCGCAACTTACCTTTTACATGGATTTACATGGACTCAGTACTATACGTTGTCGAATTGCGCTCTACGCCACAACTCTGAAACTGAGACTGTTTGAAAAAAAAAATCAGTGGCATCTTTGTTTTCGGCTCATTTTTATTTTCTTCACAAAAAAGAGCAAATTTTCAACCATTAATTGCAACTGCACAGTTGGTTCCATTCTGGGTTCTTTAAATTTCTTTTGATGATCTCTCAATTTTTTGCGATAAATTATCATTCACAACGTTGTTTCGACAAATCACAATAATTGATGAAACAAAACCATAAAGTTGTTGGAGAACAGCATGGGTGTATACTGTATACTCATGTACTGTTTATCATCCTTCCGGGGAAGAAAAAATCACTTTGTGCAATGAATATATTACTGAAAATGCTAGCTCACACGAGAATAATTCAACGGATATAATGTTAGTTCAACGAAAAAGTTTCTGCGAACCAACACGGAAAATAAAGTTAGTCATTTCACCAAAGTTTACATCCTATTATACCGGCAATAATTGGGGAAATATTGTCAACTTTGGGGAAAATGTCACCAACCCAAGAGAAATTCAGACTGAAAGTTGGAGAAGACTCCAAATTTATAGCATATTCCCCCGTTTTTTGGTCTAAACTTCCTCAAAGTTAGCGATATTTTTCCCAAATATTGCCAGTGCAAGTTATTGGAGATCAACTTCAGGGGAAAAATAAAGCTTTTTTCCGTGAAATGACCAGGTGCGTTCAATTGTTTCTCTGTCATTCCATTCGGTGCAAAAGTGTATCGATTTTTCGATTTAATTTGTACTTCTTTCCGATCGATACTCATTCATGGTTTTAAGTGGAGCAAACATTCAGTAGTTGCGTTCCGTTACTATAATAGTTTCGTTATTGGCGCTGTTGTTTGGTGAGCAATCGATTATCATTATTCTGCCACTTAACACTACGGAAATCAGTCGATTTCTTGTAGGTTTCAATTGTAATTTCTGTAATTTGATTCTAACCGTGGATCTGTTCAAAGCAAATCGATAAATAACGTTCAAATACCACCACTGGTCATTGATCTTCTAAGAAAAGAAAAATTCATGCGAGAAAGAGAAAAGTCATGCGTTAATTTTTTTTTTTTTTTCTATGATATCTGAGATCTTAAATCGAAAATCAAGGAGCAGGTGCCTGATGCAAAAAGTAAAACAAATATAAAATACATGCTTTTGATTGAAGTTTCCATTTTGTGACGACGGCTCATATGAATTCTAAGCCATACATCCGCCGTTCTAGTGGGATATGAGAGCGTTTAGTTGGACGGTCTTTCAAAACGAGATTGATGGCACAAGCAAGGAAAAAACCGTTTTAGGACAGGACCAAAATCATATTCATCCAATTGAAAAACTCATTCCAGTTTCAAAAGTGTCATTTATGAGGAGCGTGCTGAACATATAAAAATAAATAAATATAAAAAAGGAACAAAAATCCCCTCTTCCTCGGAAAGGAACCCAGCAAGCGTGCCATTGGAGATAAGATTTAACGGCCTTCTTTTTTTTCTCTTTTTCATTTTATATAAAAGTAACACTGCTCAAAAAATACGACCTCTCATGATCTCACGAAAATAAAAGGTCGTAAAAGACTATTATGACAGAGCTTGGTGAACTTTTTTTCTTTTTTTTCTAGGAGATGTATAATAAATGAAACTCGTGCGTCTCTAGATTGCGCAATATGGTTCATTTTATCAAATCAGTGGCGACGTTTGCCATTAGGCAACGCTTTATTCTGTCCATTTTAATCCCCTCTTCCCCAAAAAAACCAATTGTTTGGGTGTTGGTGAACAGTGTTGCCATTTCTCAGGGAACTGCATCCGATTCCCATTTGATTTCAAGTAAAAGTTAGTGATGTATAGGAAAGTCGGATAACATTGACGGTGAACACCCGTGACTTTGGTCATGAATATGAATTTGAATGGACAAAAGGCAACTTTGCCAAATGGCACGCTTTGCACTGAATCAATTAATAAACCACCAATCCAGTGGTGTAGCGTTGTGTGCAAACTGTTAACGTCGTATGCAATGCCTGTAAAACGCATGAAAAAGATTCATTTATTGGTAATGCACAGTTACATTCCTTAAAAGCAACACTTTACATGGGTTTAAACGGACGAAATGCAGCGTTGCTAGATTGCACGTGACACCACTGTATCAAATTATAATAATCGTAATCATAGTCGTCCCTATAGTACTTAGCAGCACACCTTGCTTGATATGACGTTTATCTTTTAACATATTTATAAACATCCCGGGCTGTGGTCCATCTGACATACAGGTGCTAAGAAGGAACTTTGACAACATGACTTTTTCATCGATCCCTTTGTAAAAAATGACGCTTTTTTGATATGTGATGTAAAAAATGCAGATCTGATTTCGGTTGCAAAAAAGTTGGATAGCCGAAGACGAACTCTTCCGTACATATTATGGTAGAGCTTTGGCAAATTTTGCGGCCGCAAAATGTCACGAAATGGGCCGATTTCAGATGTTTTTACCAAAATCGGCGTTTCCCCAAGTAGCATGCAGTAGCAGAATTCCGCGGAAATTGCCGTGAAACCGACGATTTGGCAAAATTTGGCGCGGTAGCACGTGCAGATCAAGTCGTTTTCCAAAATGAAGCGTGCCCCTTTGGTTTTTTTTGTTTTTTGTGTTTTTGTTTTTTTATTTTTTTTTTATTTTTTATATTTTATTATATTTTTTTTTATTTTAGGGGAAGTCGGCTAGTTTTTATGTAAACGGACAAATATATGTTTAGAATTGAGGAGTTCTCTGGAAACACCACTTATAAAACAGAGGGTATACTCCTTCTCAAAAATGTATAGGTATAATTCAAAGTGTTATTGTGTGTGTTTCTGATGAGTTGGACGGATTGTAATTTCTTAACTGACAATTAAAGCTTAAACCACTTATCAGATGAAAAGAATAACCCGCGTAAAACTCATCAGAAACACACACAATAACCCTTTGAATTATAAATTTTTGAGGACGAGCACATACCCTCTATTTTATTTGTGGTTTTTCCAGAGAACTTCTCAATTGAATTGAACAGTCCTCTGAAACATGCCATTGTATATACATGTTATAAAAAAATCCCAAAAATTACCGCAAATAAAAAGGAACTTGATATTTACCTTGAAAAAAAGAAAAATCGCACCGAAATATAACGTCGAAATCAACCTAAAATAACCTCGAAATTTTGGGAAAACAACAGGGAAATTTTCCAAGCTCTACATTTTAATCCCTGTTAATCAAAGTAGGCATGCTACCAATAACAAGAAAGATAAAAAGGAGAATAAATTATTATTACTTGTTTACTCAGGAAAATATGATTTGTATAAACAGGATCAGAATGTGATAAACATGAATTTACAGGAATAGGACTAAATAAAGTTTTCCAGACCTGGAAGATGTCTCTTCTTCATAACGAATAATTGAAATTCTTATTTAACTCTCTAAGGGCCAGGTTATTTCAAAAGAACGCCACTCCTCCGTTCATGAAGGGAAGGTAGTTAACTGTTCGTACTCAGGAGAGTTGAAATTGCCTAAACGACACATTGAAGGCGCCCGAAGACATCTTATCTTGTACATGTTTTCATGAATAGTCGCGTTTATCTGGAATGAAGACTGAAACAATGTGAAATAGACTAGAGGAGAAAAACGAGTTTACTCGGGCTTGGCCCCTAAAGGGTTAATCTGTGGTAACGGGAAGAGTCAATGGGATATCGCCACCTGGCGGGTGGTTCTCATCAACAATCCCGAACAGTGGCGGCTCGTGCAATTTGGCAACTATGCTTTTTTGCCATTTAAACCTATGCAAAAGTATCGATAACTTGGGGGTGCATTGCACCTCCTGAAGATCGATTGTTTAACATAGGTTTAAATGGAGGGATTACGTTGTTACCATATTGCACGAGCTGCCACTGATCTCGAAGCACTTAAGTAAAAAAAAAAAACCTTGTTTCCAGTTTTTTTAGCGCCGCGTTGCCGGCCCACCTCGGAGCAAAGCAAAGGAACGTTGCGACTTACAAACAAAGAGGAACGAGAGTGTGGGTGGAATCACTGGAGTCATCCTAGGGAACGATTAAATAAACGCTGACAGGTTGCGTCGGAATCAAAATCGTTTTACCTGTAAACTCGAGTGAAGGGTGGATGGTCGGTAAGGGGTGTGGGCGAGGAGGTGGAGAGGGGAGGAAAAGGGGGGGCTTCGCGTAAGAAGGAAATGATTATGACGGAAGGATTTCGCGTGACTGGGCCTCCGTGAGCACGGAAAAGCAGAGGAATGAGGAATTAGAGGTGAGAACCGTGGAGTGAGACGCGAGAAGTCAAGCACAGATTCCGCACCGAAGTTGCCAACTTATCGGTGGAAGAAAATATTTATTTCAATTTTTTTTTGAGCACCGGTGAGTGAGAGTAATAATCTAACACCATTGCTGCTGTACAGCTGAACTGGTTACTATTCTAGAGGTCGTGGGTTCGAATCACTGGCGCAACCAGGATCTCTTCCATCTCTCTCATTTTCCATTTGAATGTTTAAGTAGGAAAAGGACAGAAAGAGGGGGTTTTATCCCCTTGTCCATCCTTGTCTAACATACGTTTCTTAATGGAGAAAAGAGAGAGATGAAGAAACTCTTGGTGCGCTACTGGTTTGAATATCATCCGAGATGGCAAGACTTGCCGGACTCAGATTAGTTAAATCGGAAGGACGACTGGCGTGGAATTATGAATGGATGTCCAAAGGATATCCCCAAAGTACCAAGGCGGATGTTGTAACTTTAAAAGTAATTAATCTATCGATATTATCTTGGTCACTTAAAACTTTATGGACCAAGCCCGAGTATACTCGTTTTTCTTCTCTAGTCTACTTCACATTGTTTCAGTCTTCATTCTGGATAAACGCGACTATCGATGAAAACATGTACAAGTTAAGATTTTTTCGAGCGCCTTCATACAGTCGTATAGGCAATTCCTACTCCCCCGAGTACGAACAGTTAACTACCTTCTCTTTATAAACGGAAGAGTGGCGTTCATTGAAATAACCTGACCCTTAGCGGGTTAAGAGCTAAACTCACTTCCTACCGATTAACTATAGTTCAAACAGATTTAAGTGAAAAATTGAACAAAATGATAGTTTGAAAAATTGAAAGACGTTTACGTTCCTTGTCCAGGGAAATTTCAATTTAAAAAAAAAAAAAAAAAAAAAAAAAAAAAAACAAGCAGGGAAAATTCCAACACGCAGGTGTTGGAAAAGCGTGCCACTAAAGTCTGAACAGCTTTAATGCTTTTGCTAGCAATGATAATAATTAGACAGCATTCAACATGGAGCTGATCTCGAGAAAATTGAGTCCAAAGTTGAAGAGCTAGCATTTA
Organism: Trialeurodes vaporariorum; assembly: GCA_011764245.1. Classification (NCBI taxonomy): domain Eukaryota; kingdom Metazoa; phylum Arthropoda; class Insecta; order Hemiptera; family Aleyrodidae; genus Trialeurodes; species Trialeurodes vaporariorum. Next base: position 63,804,718 of record VMOF01000320.1, on the reverse strand, counting down.
AACAAAAAACTTGGAATTACTTACGTTTTGATTTCATTCAACTACCGTGTTGTGTTTTTGCATTTCAACACCGGAAAAGTGGAATTTACTATGTAGGAAAGGTTCTTAATTTTTAGCGTTTAAAGTGACTTGGTTCCTTTCTTCTTTTTTTTTGGCATAATCACGAAAAACGAAACTCTAAGAGAAACCAAACGGCAGAGTTGGTTTACACTGTTGATTATTTTAAAATCCGTTAATCCGGACTTAAGTCCGTTCCCAATTCTATAAAAGGAACCAGTGGCGGCTCGTGCAATGTGGCAACAGTGGAATCCCTCCATTTAAACCTATGTAAAACAATCGATCTTCAGGAGGTGCAATGCACCCCCAAGATATCGATACTTTTGCATAGGTTTAAATGGTAAAAAAGCATGGTTGCCAAATCGCACGAGCCGCCACTGAAAGGAACCAAGTCGGAGTTGGTTCCTTACGTGACTCGGATTAAGGTTTAACCTAATCAGCCAAAGGAACCAAGTTCTCATTTTATTTCATCATATGGACAATGACATCAATGAGGCTCACCAGCTCACTTTTACCTGGAATTTTGACGGGAAATAGTTGTTATTACAGAAGAAGCACTTGTTGCTTCGAGATTCAGTATTGCTAGCTCTATCAATCAATAACTCAATTTTATCAAAAATGTCACTCGGTTCTTTTGTGACAAGTGCTGTCCAATTGAGCTTGTTTGGTGAGAAATTATGAAAAAAATAAATTTAGATCAGATGTATCTGTAAGGAGATGAGTCAAAGGCGTTGTTTTTTTGTGTTTGTTTTTTGTTTTTTGTTTTCAAAACTTTGGAGGGCTCTAGCTCAGAAGAGAAACAATTGCAGCACATACTCATGTAGGAAAATAAAGTCTTATATATATGTATGTTGACCCCAAAAATACACTCCATAAGTTTGGCACTCAAGTTTTGAAACACCCTGTTCTTGATATTTTGCTTCCCCCCCCCCGCCCCCTTCACAAAAGACAACATCTTGACCATGCACATTTTTAAAATCACAGTTTGACTGTAGAGATATTTTCTCCCCCCCCCCTAACGAAAAAGGGGAGAATGGGTCACCTATCTCTGATGTTCGTCATGCGCGTGCACAGATTGTTCGGCTTTACGACTGCAATTTTGGCTTTCTTTATAATGCGTTTTTTGGGTTTATTAGTGGATTTTATGACTATTTGATGCCGCCAATGTAATTTTCAGACAATTTTACATCAGAATCAAAACTCTATAGCACTGTAGCAAAAGTTTGCAACAAACCCATTGAAAGCTGAAAAGAGAAAATTATTTGATAAGGCTCGATCTTTTTTACCCACATAAACTATAGACAATAGATATTTCTAAATCCCTCCACCTTTTAAACGGCTTGTTCAGGGATCAAACATGAGGTTGCGTTCTTTTGAAGTCAAAAAGTGTCATATTCGGAAAAGCCGTGATTCTAAATAATAAACAGTTTTTTTTATCTTTTTTTCCGTTTTAGGTGCTGTCAGCACTTGTTGCGATTGTCACGATGTAGATACGTAATATGCATAAATGGAACACTTGCGAATTCATGAAACAATAATCCTTTAATATACAGAACTAACCATTTCAAGTGCCCTTTACACATCAAGCATTCTAGGGGTATATTAGTAGGTGTGGAGGTTTAAGAGGTTTGTGGATTTTAATTCCCCCTCTCCCCATTTATTTTCTTGAAAAGTATCGAAAGTTTACAGTTAAAACTATGCCATTATTCACTATAACGCATTGTCATATTATTTCTTTTTTTTTCTGTTGCCGTCGGTCGATATCATTTTTCGTGTTGGAAAAGCAAAGTTCCATATGGACCCATAGTTTCCAAAATTTGAAGAAGCTTCCAGTGAAAAATTTTGTACACGCAACGAACTTTTTAGGATAGGTAAATAAGTTATTCCAGAGTCAATTCCATAGCCGCAGCGAGGAAGCTGTCCAGGGGTGGAAGACACGTGACAGCCCCTCTCACTTTTTAGAGCAATTAATGCGAATTTTACCCCTCTGGCTCCCTGTGTTCTGGATTTTAAACACCTATTTTTCAACAAAACGCCAAAAATGTCCTCAAAAATCCCTTGATTCCATCGACGCTCATTGAGGGGCTTTCAATTTGCCGATCCCCCAGAATTTCAAATGTTTCCGATGCAAAGACCTGTTTAGAGTGACGTCATGAAAAAAATTGGTTCCAAACAAAGGCTCCGTCTCACTCGCTCTCGTGGGTTTTCCCATACGAAACACAGTCCAAATTTTCAAATACAAGTGCTAGTAAACAACACGTTCTTTACACGTTGTGTTTATCACACCATTGGGTTCCACGTCCCTTATAAAAATTTCCGATTGTTTCAAAAAATTTTCCGATTGGATATATATTCCCGCGCTTTATTTCCCATAGAAATAATCGAAATTCCATAGAGACAATCAGAATTCGTGTAGATTCAAGCGCGCTGACTACAGCAACGATAGGTCTCATGATTGAAATAAGGCGAAATCATCTATGGTTCTATTTTTACAGTTTTAACAGCCACTTTTTTCTCAGTGATAAAATATGAGCCCGCTATCACAAACTTTTTGAAACATCGCGCATCGATGCACAATCACAGTTATCAGTTTCTTAAGAGCACAAAATTCTAGGATATAGGCTCATCAGCACCATCACGGCATGTGTTGTACCTCGAACAATAGCTTCGATACGGAGAGAAGTTAGAATGATTGAGTGTCATGCCGGTGATACTACCATAAGAGACCGTGAGTAAGACAAGGACAAAACGTAGAACGTCTTTCGGTATAACTGTGATTGTAAATTCGCTTGTGATCTTTTAGGAATTATGTTACAGTGAAAAGATACTTTAAGGCAAGTGGAATCTAATGGTGCAATAAAATTTGAGAAAACTGTTGGTTAACTAGCATGAATTTGCGTTCGAAAATTTGGATCTGGTAAATCCACGAGAGTGAGCGAGATAGAGCATTTGTTTGGAACTAATTCTGATCGTGACGTCATCACTAAACAGGTCTACATAGGTAGCGTTCTAGAATTCAACCATTTACTGCATCCGTGCAAAAAAGATTACATTACCCTGTGATACTGTATATCTATGTACATTGGAAAGTGCTGCTATTCATAATCTTTTCTGCATCGAGACAATAAAGGGATGAATTCTAGAACGGTACCTTAAGGATATGAATGAGCCTCTCTCTTTTCTATACCCCTCCCGCTCTTCATCAATACCTCGTCGCTTCTTATCGATGTACCCTCGTCAAACAGATGTTGACACATTTACGACCGCTTAATGCACCGTGAAGAAATCTTGTGACCGGTGGAGCCCAAAGGCGAGGGGCAAAGAGGGTTCCTGCGGGAGATGTTTCCACCCCCCTCCTGCCTTTGAATTTTGACTCATAGGTTGGCACAAATGACTTAGGTTGCTGGACCTGTATGGAATTCTCGTTTGAAGGAATTCGACTTTGACGCTTAATAACTTATTGAAATTAACAGGAATACCAAAACTTTTACAATTTTAAGAAAATAGACGCCGAGACCTCCTGGATTGCAGCAATAAATTAACGATTAATGAAACCAGTTTTAAGAAAACACGTTTTTAATTTTTCAAACCTTTCCCGCCAAGGTTTTGCCATAAGCAAGGCATTGGACTTATATATTAGATATGAAAATGAAAACAAGAAGCGCACCGTATATATACGGCACGCTTAACCCTCGTGAGCCTAAGATATTTCGGTAACACAAAGGACTAAGGGGGGGTATTTTTGTACCCCAAGGATATTTTCATGCAGCACAGTCAGTATCAATAATTTTGAAACTTTAATGGATGGATTATGTACTTAGTACCCTAAAAGAGTAATTTATGTGAAATGTGAGTAAATTTTTGCTATGTTGCCAAATTTACACCTACTTTTAAAAAAAATGTCAAAATAAAAAAAATGGAAAAAATGAAATGAGATACCATATTATTTTTCCATTTTTGATAAATTTCCAATTTTTCTTCAATGATCTGACTTAATATTCTTAACCTACATAAAATTTCCGTAAAATTCACTGTAAAAGATGGTTCCAAACTTAAAACTGGCAGGACGAAGGGGGGGTATATTTGTACCCCGACACTTTAAATTTCTGTAATATCGACAAAAATTCATAAAAATTAATGAAATTTGGTGGACGTGTTCTAAGTATCCTAACTTAAAATGTCATGAAGTCCCAAAAAATTTTGAGCAGTTTTGACAAAATGGCGTCAAAAAACTGGCCTGGGGTACAAATGTACCCCCCCTTAGGCTCACAAGGGTTAAATAGGTTGTTACCTGCATCAAGATTAAGTATTTTATCTCGCGGAGGAGCTGTCACTCGATTGTGCTCATCCCCAGTGGCGTCGCGTGCCATCTGGCAACAATGCAACTGCTCCATTTAAACTCATTAAATATGTCGAATTTTCCTTGTGCACTGTGCACCCCCTGAATTCAATATTTTACATGAGTTTGGATAGATTGAATACATTGTTGCCAAATTGCACGCGACGCCTCTGCTCAGACCTAAAGTTTAACATTTATAGCCGCATAGCGGCCTGATTCGTCGCGTTTTCCAAAATACAGCAAATCTAGATATATCTATACACAATTCGGGTGTACCAACCAATTGTAGATACCCCTGAAATTGATATTTCCTGTTATATATTAGATCTTCTAGTACACGTAATCCACAGTTTTGTTAATTTTATTCAGCTACTTTTAATATTGTTGACCAAAAACGGGGCAGAAAATATGGCCCTTAACAGGATAGGTGCCTCCCAGGGGATTGCCTCTGCTGAAGAAAGATGAAAGAAGAAAGAGTTACAAAGGAAGGAAAGGATGTTTCAAAAGTACCAAGACTGATGATGTACCTTCAGAAGTATACAACCTAGCGATCTGATTTTAGCAACGTATTAACACTAGAACGCCCAACGTCCCATTTTTGGGACAAACCAAAATTCAATGTTATCTCACAAGCTTCCATTTCGACTTAGAACTCTGAAATTTTATGACTTTTCATCATTTCAGCGGTACCCCCTGACCACCAAGTTTCATCGAAATCCGCCCATTCCTTTAGAAGAAAAAAACGGTTCTACCTATAACGCCCATGTCCCAATTTTGGGACAAACTATTGTCTTTGCTGATTCAAGGCAGTAATAAGGATAGCCATAAGGCTCAATAATGTACGTAGCTAAGAAAAACAGTTTTTGCACATCTAGAGGGGCCTCTCTCCCTACCTAAGTGCCTCAAAAGCCTAAAAACTGTCATCTAAACCCTAAAAATTGATCATTCATCGATTCAGCATCTGGTCATCATGAACGATTAATATTTTGGGTTTAGATGAGAATTTATAGACTTTTTATGACTTAGAGGCCTCCAAGAAGACTCAAGTAATGATTCATGGTCCTACTTCTTGATGTAAGGAGAGCTCCCATGGAAATTACCGTTACAGAAATTTTCGGAAAATTTAAAATTCTTCAGGGGCCTAAAAGTCAAGTTTGGACCAAATTTCGGGGCTTGATTTATTTTTTCGCTAAAAGTGCTTGTTTAGTAGAGCATTTTGTATTTATAGTTTTCTAAATTTGGACCAATTTCAAGGGTGTAGCGAATTTGTAAAAATTGGTCAAAAATTTAAGGCACAAGAATATTAATACCCCTTCATTTGCCTGTATAGGCAAGAAAAAATGCTAATACCAAAGAAAAAATATCGTCAAATATCGCTCAAATTGTTTATAAGCCCGAATAACACTTTGATCGATAGCATGTATAACAAAATTCTGCACTTTACGGCACTGTCCCAATTTTGGGACGCTGGGCGTTCTAGGGAGGAGCGAAAGTCCGGGCGTTCTAGTGTTAAGGGGATAGGTTGTACGCCTTCAAGGTTTCGGTTCGGTCACTTCATATACTTCTCACACCTTGTATTGCAGTTGAGTGTTCAGTGCGGGTGGGGTGGGGTGGGAGAGTCGTTGCAGATAAGTCCCACATCTCACACGCGCGCATAACTGTGGCAATAATGGCCCCTTAGAGTCCCTGAATGAAATTCTGTACAAGGTGTACCAGACCACTCGGATAGGGCATTCTTCTCGGAAACTACTGAACCAAATGATTTGAAACAAAATCGTCTAATATAGGGACTCGACCCCACATTTTTTAGTTTTGGTATTTTCAAGAGCCCCCGACAGGCATTTGGAAGAGGTATATTTATGGGGGGTTTAAACGATTTTTTTTCAAGTTTCAAGGCGTTATTTATTGTTCGTAAAGACCTCGTGACAATCTTAAATTCGTCAATAGCACATGTTGACAATCCGAACAAAATTAATTTTAACCCTTGTGAGCCTAAGGGGGGGTACATTTGTACCCCAGGCCAGTTTTTTTGACGCCATTTTGTCAAAACTGCTCAAAAGTTTTTGGGACTTCATGACATTTTAAGTTAGGATACTTAGAACACGTCCACCAAATTTCATTAATTTTTATGAATTTTTGTCGACATTATAGAAATTTAAAGTGTCGGGGTACAAATATACCCCCCCTTCGTCCTGCCAGTTTTAAGTTTGGAACCATCTTTTACAGTGAATTTTACGGAAATTTTATGTAGGTTAAGAATATTAAGTCAGATCATTGAAAAAAAATTGGAAATTTATCAAAAATGGAAAAATAAGATGGTACCTCATTCCATTTTTTTCCATTTTTTTATTTTGACATTTTTTTTAAAGTAGGTGTAAATTGGGCAACATAGCAAAAATGTACTCAAATTTCGCATAAATTACTCTCTTAGGGTACTAATTACATAATCCATCCATTAAAGTTTCAAAATTATTGATACTGACTGTGCTGCATGAAAATATCCTTGGGGTACAAAAATACCCCCCTTAGTCCTTTGTGTTACCGAAATACCTTAGGCTCACAAGGGTTAAGGACTTTTAATTTTTGATCAAAAGAGGGACAGAAAATGGTCATTACTGGGCCAGGGGGGGCAGGGCAGCCGTTTTGCGTACAATTAATCGCATTTTTCAATTCACCGATGATTCCACCGGTTGAGAAAAGATTACACAGTTCAGTTCATTGTAGATATGACTGTAATTCACGAAAAGACTAGAATGTAATATTTTCTCAACCGGTGGAGTCGTCGATGACTTTAAAAAACTTGCGAATATTTTAATTAATTAACGGGGCTCCCATCGATTGAGAAAAGATTAGAGATCAGAGTATTTTCGAGCATTTCAGTCATACATACATTGAATTTAACTGCGTAATCTTTTTTCAACCGGTGGAATCATCGGTGAATTGGAAAATGCGATTAATTATACGCCAAACGGCAGCTCTGCAGGGGGGAGTGATTCAGTTCTTTCGGATGAGGCGAGAAAGCTGGAAGATCATTCCCATTGGTTTAAACAGAGTAACGTGACAGATTTGAAGTCGTTTGAGTTGTTCATTTAAAAAAAAAAAAAATTGACTCCTTTGTGCATCGAATGACTTGAAATATGTCACGTGACGACATTTAAACCATTGGGAATGATCGATCCCCGCTAGCTTATCTCTTTTTGTTCAAAAGAGTAAAATCAGCCTTCTAGTTCTTTTAATTACGAGCGCATCCGAGTTTTTTCGTCAGATCTGGCAACATAGCTCCAGAATCTGATCCTTCCGATCTGACTCCTGACGTTCTTCCTCCGCTGCCTGTGTGTTTGCAACCACGCCACGCTGCGCTGGGCCACGGAACGAAGACGCGCTCCTTTCGGCTCTCCCTCCGCTCTCTCACCTCCAACTCTGCAAGCTTCTAACGCTATATACGCGCCTTTGCTCGGATCAAAAAGTAAATAGAACTAAAAGCACGTTTATTGTAAATACATTTAACAGGAGGTTTTTTTTTCTCCTTCTTCCTTCCATGAAAGGTTAATAAAGTTTTCTTTCCTTATACTCCCGGTTCACGCCTCTCGACCCCTCCGTCCTCCAAACCTCCTCTCCGCTCGCTTCCTCGCACTTCCTCACCACTTCAGCTTTCACGGCTCATTCGATAATTCATCGCGTTTTCCGCAGCTCCCCCCTCCCCCCACCCTTTATCCTTCAACTGGGCTTATAATAATCCAGGCATTATTCTCTGATTCAATTCTCGTTAAAATTAGTGTCAAAGACATTGAAGGGATAGAGATTAGAGAGCTTTCTTCCTCACGAAAGATGAGATAAAAAGCTTTCCGACAATATGGGTCAGTTGCTTATTTATCCTTAAAAATCGTTTCGATGAAAAGAGCCTTTGTTTCGCCAAAAAAGGGCGATTAATTTGAAAGGGTAAGATATCAATACAACGATACAGGGTGATAAATATTTTATACTACTTGTAAGTTAGATTATAAAGAGGTACACAAGTTTATAAAGAGGTTACTACAACGACACAAGTCCATTGGAGATGGAGCTTGTTATTCACTCTTTAAATCCGGCACCATAAGAAACCCTCCTCACAAATTCTTTATGAATCTCAATAAATAGAATGAACTTTTCTCTTTTAGTTTGAAGTGCTTGCTTAGTATTTTTTTTTAAAAATTCGTTTGAAACCATATTAATTTGGTGGTACAAATTTGCACCACCAGGATACAAAGGGTTAAAACGACGAAAAATTGAGTACTCGTGCTGGAGGGGTAGGTAGATAGAAGACTTGGAGAGAGCAGTTCCACACAGAGAATCGCCGAGAGCATAGACCAATGAAAATAGGAAAGAAGCTTTTCATGCGAGTATCGGTTCTGCTTGTTGCAGGCCCTCCCTTTCTTCCTGAACAGTCTTCAAGCAATGCTCTATAGTGGCAGAAATCGGCACTATAAGCTAAATATGATTTTAATTTTCAGGATCTGTTTCTCTGCAAAAGAAGACAGAACACCTAACTATGGTTGTGGATGCATCGAACCCCACACAGCCTCAGTAAATTTATTAATCCCTTTTCGAGAACGACCAAACAAAATAAAATAAAAGAAGATGAAGAAGAAGAAGAAACTTAAAATAGGTTGTTTTTGCAAGTAGATATGGTTTTATTGATGATACCATTTGTTGAAAAGTTCGTTCATCGTTCCAAACTATCCCTCTGAATCTCGATTGACCATCATACAATACTTCTCTCTCTATCTCTCTTTCTCTCTCTCTCTCTCTCTCTCTCTCTCTCTTTCTCTCTCTCTCTCTCTCTCACCACTAATATCGTACACAAAAAATGTGTCTGACATTTTTGAGCAGAAATGAATTTCAGGGGTCATTTTAATGCGATTTTGAAGAGAAAATATCGTGAGAGAGAGAGAGAGAGAGAGAGAGAGAGAGAGAGAGAGAGAGAGAGAGAGAGAGAGAGAGAGAGAGAGATAGTGTAAAATGCGAGTACTGTCACAGCTGATCGTGACCGATGAGTGCATAGAGTTGTCTCACCGTTGACTTCTCACTGAAACCGTCTGCAAGCACCTTACGCCGCGGTCACCCTTCGCATTTTGCCTCCTGAGGTATCTGTGAGAAAGTGAATCTGAAAGCCAATCAGTAATCGATTCCACAACACGGCGTATATTTCAATATTTCATAATCGATATAGAATATGTCCCCTTCATGCTCTATATAAATCTCCACAAAACTCCACAAAACCAAGGAGACCTGACAACCATGGAATAAAAAATCGAAAGGATCCTGTCAGCACGTTCCCCATTGACAGGTTTTGTGGTATAGGCCTTGCGATGCGGTGTCACGCTCAATCTTCAGTTCACCGCAATATTGATCGAAGGTAAAATTGTGTCAAGTGTAGAGTCAGAGCTTCCTAGCTCTAAAAGGTTTTTGTGTAGGCTTCGCTAGTATATTTGCTAAAGGTCGCTATTATAGGTACAGTTGCTTAAACGGGTGAGATGAAAGGGTGGTGATGAGAAGGGGGGTGCGGTCGCAGGAAAGATTGTCAGCAGAAAATAATGTAGCGTATTGACACACACGATCCTAGCGTTGCGTCGCGTTGCTTTGGTCACGATGACCGTCGGCGAGTCGTCACTCGACAAAAAATCGCCCGAAATCCCCCCCCTCTGTAAGCTCTGTGCATCGTATTCATACTGGCAAAAAACCTTACCAATCCAGCCCGCTGCTGTGCTGAGGCTGAGCTTAGCTGTGTGATGGCGACCCTCCTCCCCTCCTCCCCTCCGCCCGTTGCACCCAAAAGGGTTTCGCCTTTGGTCAAAAGGAAGATAAGTACCCGCAACTTGAGTACTCACCGCCGCTGACTGTCTGCCGACTGGGCTCAGAGCTATATAGAACCACTGCTATAACTCGTAAGTCTTTCGACACGCGATAAAGGCAACCAACCCGTGAATTATCACGGTCAGCAGATTTATAAGAGATTACCTCCTCCTCCTCCCCCCTTTCGCCGTCCTTGAGAGCTGCGCGCCGTGCAACACTGTGTCCAATGCTGTCAGATCTACGGCGTTATACCATCTTTAACCCTTTTACTACCTATATACCAAGTTAAGAAGACAAATCTAAACTTGTTTGCTCAAATTAAAGGAGTTGATAAATACTCCTACTCCGGAGTGTTAATTTTGCCTATCCCTCCAATTTAAGGCGCCGTTTCTACCAATTCAATGTTTTCTCGGTGTATTTCATCAGTTCCAAGATCCAATGTTTCACAATCAGGGGGGTCATTTCAAGTTCGGCTTGGGGGGGGGGGGCAAAAATCTTATGACCTTTTAAGCGTGCCGTATATATACGGTGCGCTTCTTGTTTTCATTTTCATATCTAATATATAAGTCCAATGCCTTGCTTATGGCAAAACCTTTGGCGGGAAGGTTTGAAAAATTAAAAACGTATTTTCTTAAAACTGGTTTCATTAATCGTTAATTTATTGCTGCAATCCAGGAGGCCTCGGCGTCTATTTTCTTAAAATTGTAAAAGTTTTGGTATTCCTGTTAATTTCAATAAGTTATTAAGCGTCAAAGTCGAATTCCTTCAAACGAGAATTCCATACAGGTCCAGCATCCTAAGTCATTTGTGCCAACCTATGAGTCGAAATTCCAAGGCAGGAGGGGGGTGGAAACACCCTTAACAGAAACCCTCTTTGCCCCTCGCCTTTAGGCTCCACCGGTCTCCAGATTTCTTCACGGTGCATTAAGCGTTCAGGACAAGCATCGTAAAAGTGTCAAAATCTGTTTGACGAGGGTACATCGATAAGAAGAGACGAAGTATTGATGAAGAGCGGGAGGGGTATAGAAAAGAGAGAGGCTCATTCATATCCTTAAGTAGACCTGTTTAGTGATGACGTCACGATCAGAATTAGTTCCAAACAAATGCTCTCTCTCTCGCTCACTCTCGTGGATTTACCAGATCCAAATTTTCGAACGCAAATTCATGCTAGTTAACCAACAGTTTTCTCAAATTTTATTGCACCATTAGATTCCACTTGCCTTAAAGTATCTTTTCAATGTAACATAATTCCTAAAAGATCACAAGCGAATTTACAATCACAGTTATACCGAAAGACGTTCTACGTTTTGTCCTTGTCTTACTCACGGTCTCTTATGGTAGTATCACCGCCATGACACTCAATCATTCTAACTTCTCTTCGTATCGAAGCTATTGTTCGAGGTACAACACATGCCATGATGGTGCTGATAAGCCTATATCCTAGAATTGTGTGCTCTTAAGAAACTGTGAGTGTGACAAGGACAAAACATAGGACTTTCTTCGATATAATTGTGATTGTGCATCGATGCGCGATGTTTCAAAAAGTTTGTGATAGCGGGCTCATATTTTATCACTGAGAAAAAAGTGGCTGTTAAAACTGTAAGAATAGAGCCATAGATGATTTCGCCTTATTTCAATCATGAGACCTATCGTTGCTGTAGTCAGCGCGCTTGAATCTACACGAATTCCGATTGTCTCTATGGAATTTCGATTATTTCTATGGGAAATAAAGCGCTGGGATATATATCCAATCGGAAAATTTTTTGAAACAATCGGAAATTTTTATAAGGGACGTGGAACCCAATGGTGTGATAAACACAACGTGTAAAGAACGTGTTGTTTACTAGCACTTGTATTTGAAAATTTGGACTGTGTTTCGTATGGAAAAACCCACGAGAGCGAGTGAGCCTTTGTTTGGAACGAATTTTTTTCATGACGTCACACTAAACAGGTCTTTGCATCGAAACATTTGAAATTCTGGGGGATCGGCAAATTGAAAGCCCCTCAATGAGCGTCGATGGAATCAAGGGATTTTTGAGGACATTTTTGGCGTTTTGTTGAAAAATAGGTGTTTAAAATCCAGAACACAGGGAGCCAGAGGGGTAAAATTCGCATTAATTGCTCTAAAAAGTGAGAGGGGCTGTCACGTGTCTTCCACCCCTGGACAGCTTCCTCGCTGCGGCTATGGAATTGACTCTGGAATAACTTATTTACCTATCCTAAAAAGTTCGTTGCGTGTACAGTATTTTTCACTGGAACCTTCTTCAAATTTTGGAAACTATAGGTCCATATGGAACTTTGCTTTTCTAACACGAAAAATGATATCAACCTACGGCAACAGAAAAAAAAAAACAATATGACAATGCGTTATAGTGAATAATGGCATAGTTTTAACTGTAAACTTTCGATACTTTTCAAGAAAATAAATGGGGAGAGGGGGAATTAAAATCCACAAACCTCTTAAACCTTCACACCTACTAATCTATACCCCTAGAATGCTTGATGTGTAAAGGGCACTTGAAATGGTTAGTTCTGTATATTAAAGGATTATTTTTTCATGAATTCGCAAGTGTTCCATCTATGCATATTACGTATCTACATCGTGACAATCGCAATAAGTGCTGACAGCACCTAAAACGGAAAAAAATATAAAAAAAAACTGTTTATTATTTAGAATCACGGCTTTTCCGAATATGACACTTTTTGACTTCAAAAGAACGCAACCTCATGTTTGATCCCTGAACAAGCCGTTTAAAAGGTGGGGGGATTTAGAAATATCTATTGTCTATAGTTTATGTGGGTAAAAAAGATCGAGCCTTATCAAATAATTTTCTCTTTTCAGCTTTCAATGGGTTTGTTGCAAACTTTTGCTACAGTGCTATAGAGTTTTGATTCTGATGTAAAATTGTCTGAAAATTACATTGGCGGCATCAAATAGTCATAAAATCCACTAATAAACCCAAAAAACGCATTATAAAGAAAGCCAAAATTGCAGTCGTAAAGCCGAACAATCTGTGCACGCGCACGACGAACATCAGAGATAGGTGACCCATTCTCCCCTTTTTCGTTAAGGGGGGGGGGAGAAAATATCTCTACAGTCAAACTGTGATTTTAAAAATGTGCATGGTCAGGATGTTGTCTTTTGTGAAGGGGTGGGGGGGGGGAGCAAAATATCAAGAACAGGGTGTTTCAAAACTTGAGTGCCAAACTTATGGAGTGTATTTTTGGGGTCAACATACATATATATAGGACTTTATTTTCCTACATGAGTATGTGCTGCAAATGTTTCTCTTCTGAGCTAGAGCCCTCCAAAGTTTTGAAAACAAAAAACAAAAAACAAACACACAAAAACAACGCCTTTGACTCATCTCCTTATAGATACATCTGATCTAAATTTATTTTTTTCATCATTTCTCACCAAACAAGCTCAATTGGACAGCACTTGTCACAAAAGAACCGAGTGACATTTTTGATAAAATTGAGTTATTGATTGATAGAGCTAGCAATACTGAATCTCGAAGCAACAAGTGCTTCTTCTGTAATAACAACTATTTCCCGTCAAAATTCCAGATAAAAGTGAGCTGGTAAGCCTCATTGATGTCATTGTCCATATGATGAAATAAAATGAGAACTTGGTTCCTTTGGCTGATTAGGTTAAACCTTAATCCGAGTCACGTAAGGAACCAACTCCGACTTGGTTCCTTTTATAGAATTGGGAACGGACTTAAGTCCGGATTAACGGATTTTAAAATAATTAACAGTGTAAACCAACTATGCCGTTTGGTTTCTCTTAGAGTTTCGTTTTCCGTGATTATGCCAAAAAAAAGAAGAAAGGAACCAAGTCACTTTAAACGCTAAAAATTAAGTACCTTTCCTACATAGTAAATTCCACTTTTCCGGTGTTGAAATGCAAAAACACAACACGGTAGTTGAATGAAATCAAAACGTAAGTAATTCCAAGTTTTTTGTTTAAATGCTAGCTCTTCAACTTTGGACTCAATTTTCTCGAGATCAGCTCCATGTTGAATGCTGTCTAATTATTATCATTGCTAGCAAAAGCATTAAAGCTGTTCAGACTTTAGTGGCACGCTTTTCCAACACCTGCGTGTTGGAATTTTCCCTGCTTGTTTTTTTTGTTTTTTTTGTTTTTTTTTTTTTGCTCATCAATATAATTTTCGGCTTGGAGGGGGCAAAAAATCGGATAACCTTTTTTTTTTTTTTTTTCTCATCAATATAATTTTAGAGCCAAAGAACGGTCTTTTGGGGGCAATAATCGGATGACCTTTTTTTCTGCTCATCAATATAATTCGTGCCAGTTTTTGAGCCTGACTTCAAATCCTTGGGTGGGGGGGCAGTTGCCCCCCCCCCCCCCTGAATGACGCCCATGTTCACAATGCTCAACCGTACGCTACCCCTAATCTTCCCCCGTGCAGTTGTTACTTGTTTTTTTCCTAGGTTTATTTCAGATGAAACTTTTCAAGTCGAGGTAGTTTTGAGCAAGAGTCAAGGAACAAGATAAAATTTTGTCCTTCAGTAAGCTCAACTAAAGACCCTCTGCTTGGTCAATTTTTCCTGTCATGTTGTCACAACCGACCGAATGAATTTGTTAACTCCCCGAAAAAAGAACCCAGAGGAGATTGAACGAAACGTCAAGGGAAGGCTTTAAAAGAAGGATAATTTTATTGCCTAAACGAATTCATGCTGCTTCGAATAAACAATCTAGGAAATGGAATGAAAGGATGGGATGTAATCGTTAATTCGTTGAAGGAAAAAAACAAACGGACATTTCCTAAAACCAAAACTGGCAACATGGAGTAACTCGAAAATGGTTAAAACCCTCTTGGAACTAATCATTATTGGTTCTTGCAACAGAATCGTTATAAACAGTTGAAGGAATTTTCAATAAAGCTTGATATGCGCTGTAATTGTTAATGGTGCTGTTGCAAACTTTTGCAACAGGCTTATTTATAGTTGATAATGGGGTAAAACCCTGTAAAAATTACGATTAGCGCACTAAAAAATCACGAAATCCACTCTTAAACTCACGAAATGCTTTTAAACGCGAGACCGTAATGACGGCCGGGGCCGCGATTTGCATTGGGTTTCCCTATCTTCAATCAGCGCCATCTACACGAGGTGTTCTCGCAACACTACACAAGAAGAAGAAGAAGCAAACAATTGCCATTAGATTTGAGCGGCCTTGGCCACCATTACGGTCTCGCGTTTAAAAGCATTGTGTGAGTTTAGGAGTGGATTTCGTGATTTTTAGTGGTCTAATCGTTATTTTTTCAGGGTTTTACCCCATTACCAACTATTGATGAGCCTGTAGCAAAAGTTTGCAACAGCTCCATTCGTTGAAGGAAAAAAAAAAAGACGGACATTTTCTGGAACCAAAACTGGCAACACGGAGTAACTCGAGATTGGTTAAAACCCTCTTGGTACTAACCATTGGTTCTAGCAACAGAATAGTTATAAACAGTTGAAGGAATTTTCAATAAAGATTGATATGTATAACGACAGTGATTGAGGCAGGCGATCTCCGGAAGAAGGGATCATTAAACAAGGGGTTGCTCTCCAGAAATAATTCTAATTTAACAGTAATTGTAAGCAAAAAAGAGCGTAATATCCGGTGTTGCCAGATATTGGATACTTAATTTTCCAATCTGTCCCATTTGACTGAATGTAAAATTCGGATAATTTCTGCCGTAAATGGCAACACTGAATATATCGACGTCCACATACTACCTTTCATATACAGTTAAACTTTATAGACTAAACATGGTTTTTCTTAAGTATACCTTTAGTACATATAGACTGTTTTAGTAGAGCGTTATCTAGTAAAAAATTATTAAAAAATTAATAAAAAAAAATTATACTAGTCCGAGGACCTCTGGTTCCAAACAAACACTGATTCAAATGCATTTTCCCATTCAATTCTCAGGATATGCAATACCATCTCCTTCACGTACGAATAGTTAACTACCTTCAAATAGCTCATAACTGGTCTACACCAGAGTATAGACTGTTTTAGTAGAGCGATATATCGTATCGATTGCCGTCCGAGGTCCTCTGGTTCCAAACATACACTGATTCAAATGCATTTTCTCCGTAAGCGCATTTTTGGACGGAACTTTAGGTTAAATCAAACAATTAATGCGATTTTTTTGCGATTATGAATTCTACGTCCTCAGAGATGCCTATTATGCCTGCGGGCTCACGACTAAAACTGCCGAAACCAATAAGATATTACGGATTAAACGTTGCATTTGAACGTTGGAACCAACCAGTTGTTGGTTGATGTTGTGGTGGAATTTGCAGGATTGGCGATTCTAACCTCCAAATGCACATAGTTTAATCTATGATATCTTATTGATTTCAGCAGTTTTAGTCAAGGCACCAGGCATAATTAAGCATTTTCGAGGACGTAGAATGCATATAATCGCAGAACGTTTGCAATAAATAATTGTTTGCTGTAATAGCCTAAACTTCCGTCCAAAGGCTCGCTTATGGGGAAATTGCATTGAACTAGAGTTTGTTTGGAACCAGAGGCCCTCTAACGGCAATCGATACAATGTATCGCTCTACTAAAACAGTCTACAGACTTAGATTTTCCTCTGTTTTCCTTTCATTTCTTCTCCTTCCTACCGTGAGCTGGAAAAAAAAGAAAAAAAAAAAAAAAAAAGAAAAAGAAAAAAAACCTGAGCAGAGTATTCTGAGCCATGATCAAACTACACAGTTTAGTGCTTAAGAGAATCGTTCATTTTCCGATTTTCCTAATTACTCTTGCTTACTTGCTTTTTGGATTTATGCTCTCAAACAATTCGTTCAGCTGGATCTTAATTCTGATTCATTGAGTCGTTCCAAAAAACGAGTTTTATCAAACGGAATGAATCGTCATTCGATTCTTTCTGTCCGCTTGGTGGGAATACCTGCAGGTAAATATAATATGAATCGATTCTTCTTCAAGATCGATTCTTTCGAGCACTAACATAGATGAGTGATAGCTTCAATGGTGTGCTCCTGAGTCGTAACTCTGAGCAAGTCAAAGCGATGGAATTCCACCTATGCTACGTTATAACAGGAGACTTTGCCAATTAAGCTTATTAGCTGTGAATAGAAGACTCGGCGACTTCACCATTCCATGAGATTAAGTAAAAAGAGAATCGATTCTCAAACGGTTTGACAAAGTGTCCGGATAAGCTATTCTTCCGGAAGGGTGAAAATGGGGTAGAAAAGTAAAACAATTATCGATTTCCCACCATGCAGCCACCGCCACATTAAAATTGCATCAAAAATCGGCCATGAATGCTCAAGACGGCAACATTGAAGCCCTTCTCCGGTATCCGAAATAAATCAAGTATTCTGGACGATATTAACCCTTGCCTCCCCCAACCGATTCCGATGACATTCGATGTAATTGAGTAAACGGTTAATTAAATGAGAGTGAGAGATAGTGAGAGATAGAGAGAGAAGTGAAGCGCCTTTGCCTACGGGAACCAACGAAGCTCTTTGACTACAATTGTACTTTTAAGTTGTATCGTATTCATGATCAATATTGTCTTCGGGCAAAAGAACCGATTAGTATATAAAACATTGCATTGGCTCGAACGATTAAAATTTAACCGCCGGCCCTTTATAAAGCCGAGGTACGACTGGTTCGAGGTCATTATACTCGGAGGATACCTTTTACACAGCTTCCCCTTCTCAACAATCAACATGAAAATACATGAATTCCTGAGACAAACAAACTACGCTACCACCACGCTTGCTTAAAGCTCATCCACCCAATCCACCCCATATTTCGCTTTAAACTACCACGGGGGAGGCTCTTACATCTATTCGCTTTACAAACCTTCGAAATTTTAAGATATTTGACATACAGTTTACCAAAGTTAATCGGACTCATCACTGACCCCAGGGAATTTCACGTTAAAGGCACCACTAAAACATTTATTTGATGACCACCGAGTAGATAAACATTTTCGTCGAAGACACTGGTCTCTGATGAAAAATGTCAACATAAAAAATGACGGGTTTGTTGTAGCCTCCGAGAAATTCATCGCGAATAAAATATAATTATAACTATAATTTCACCGAAATCTTCATTTATTCGGCTTTAAAATTTAATTCTATCTTCATAGAATTTCCCGGCGTCCGCGAAAAGTCATTGTCATCCGGGATTCAGCCTTATTATATTGCGCCATTAATAATTGAGGCATAACTTACCTCCATGCTTCAGGCGCGATTAATCTATTGAGAAATCCGAATTCTTGGCTTTGTCGAGTTAAAATCCGTGATTAATTAATTATAGATTTCGAATTCTAAGAAGAGTGCTGTCTTTAAATATCCAAGAAATTCATGCAATAACAGGCTTGGTTGCCAAGTGAATAAGCAAAGCGTGGCAGCGCGCACTTCTTTGCCTCATAAAGGGTAGATTCGGCTATTAAGGTGATTCCAGGATCGATTAGCTCCAACCAAAGGCATCACGTCACGCTGCTTAAAAAGTCGGACTCTTTTCGGCTAAAACTTATAAGAATAAACGCAAAAAGCACACATTTCAAGAACTTCGGCGCTTGAAAACATATTTGAGGCCCTAAAAGTATCAAGCTGAAATACCTAAAGATAAACCCAAAACATTGGAAGTACGGAAATTTCTACAAGCCTAAATGAGTGCGAGTGAGGCAGTCATACATATATAACATCACTCATACTCATTCAATGGGGCTCTCTTGCAAACTTTTGGTGCAGGAGATTGAAGAGTTGATTACTTCATAAAAACCTTTAAAATTAAGATTAGTGCACTAAAAAATCACGAAATTCACTTTTAGAATCTGGCTTAGAATGACGGCGGAGAGACGCAAGTATCATAGGAGATTCCTATCTAAATTAAAACACATCTCTGTGTTTCCGCAGAGAGAGTGACACGATAATAAACAGGAATCTCCCATGATACCTGCGTTGAGCCGCCATTACAAACTTGCCGTTAGAGCATAGTTATGTGAGTTCATTTCTAAATTTTAGACTTTCTCGTTGTAGTTTGTGTGATTTTCGCTGGTCTCTACGATATATCAGACTGTTCATTTGCTCACAACAAAAGTTTGTAAAGAGCCCTATTCCAATCACTAAGCTTATGGCGAAATGAATTTCCAATATTACGCTTAAATCCTCAACCAGTTTTGCACACTTTGGGCTCAAAAAATCCATACAAAAATTACTTAAGAGCCTACGTTCTTGGATTTTGCGTTTTTTTTTTTTTCAATTATAATAAATGCCAAAAACACGACTTTCCCCAAAAGTGACCATAGTAGCGCTATATTCATCGGATTGAAATCTAGAAAAGTTTCGCCTGGAATCATCTTAGAATTAAATAGTTTCTAACTTACATTATCTCACGCTCGCTGCTGCATAGAGACTAATTAAAAATTAATTAAATTAATTAATTGTGGATTCCGTTCATTAAACCGTTCTCTGGTGACATACCTGAAACAGAAAAAGCATAAGGGTTTTGTTAGTGTACAAAAGTGAAAAGAAAAACTGAATTAATCAAAAATAAAGTGAAAACAAAAAAAAACAAAAACAAAAACCGCAGGGCAACGGCGTCGTTTGTGATTTGGTAACGCTGTAAATCGTCCAGTTTAACCCTTTAGGGACCAGGTTAGTTTAAGAGAACACCATTCTTCCGTTTATTAGAGGGAGATTAGTTAACTGTTCGTACTCGCGGGAGTTGGAATTGCCTATTCGACGGATTGAAGGCGCCCGACGAGACCTTATCTATTTTAGTTTTTCACCTATAATTGCCTTTATCCGAGATGAAGACTGAAACATTGTGAAATAGACTACAGGAGAAAAACGAGTATACTCGTGCTTGGCCTTTAAGGGATTATCCTTCAAAACCCATCTTTTCGCTATTTTCTCTAATATAAGTTCTCGCGTCATAAAAAAAAAAAAAAAAAAAAAAAAAAAAAATAGAAAGACCTTACAATGCAATATCATTCGACTTCTTTCAAATCCTGCAATGCAATGTCGAGAGCCCTTCAGTCATTCCTTCCTCTATTCCACTCTGAAGTATTGGTGGTTCAAGACTTTTTCGTTAGAAACACTTTTCCTCCGTTGTTTTCTCCACGAATTTGATGAGACCGGCAAAGGGGGGGGGGGGCAAAGGGGGTCGAAGCTAAAGCCCAGGCATGATCCGGTCGAAGTTTTCAACCGAAGCACCTATTATGTACAGTCTCCAGATTTTGCCTTATCCCCGACTAATTGGCAATTATTTTGCATAAGATAACACTAAGCTGCAGAACTTTCATAAGAAACGTATTGCAAGCATATTAAATAAGCGCCACTTGACTTTCTGTACACCCTCTTATCGACCCGAAACCGTGTCATCCCGTTGACTTGCAATTTTTTATTCCATTGAGTTCTGATGGTTACTCCTCGAGTTATTTTTTATGCATTTAACCTCGGGTGTACTTGTGCTTGATTGAATGTACAGGGTGTTTTGTAAAGACACCGCACGAGAATCTGCATGTGTTGAGCGGGGTAAAATTGTGTTAAGTATCGAACATAGCGTCACAGAATAATACAATCAGAACGGAAATTCTGTCGGATTTTGAAGCAAATCCATTCCGAATCCGCCATGCTGGGATATAGGATGTTTACATCTGGATTCGAGCGTGAAAAAGAAAATATAGGTCCGCGAAATCTTCATTCTGAAATGCCAGCAGAATACAAGTGAGGCCGGAAAATAAGATTTCTATCCAAAATTTACAAAAATAAATGAGTTCCAACTCAAATCACACACGTCCGCCATGTTGGGATATAGGACCTCAGCGTTGCCTACTGGTGCCGTTAAATTTCAAACTAGCTTCCATTGGCTCTTATGGGAGTTTCCGTTCCGATTGTATTATTCTGCGATAGCGTATCAGTTCAATTAAGGAGATCTTTGGAAAAACCATGTACTTTCGACGAATTAAAGATTGTCACGAGATTTTCACGAGCTAAGTTTCACCTTCAAGGTTCTGGTTCGGCCACTCTTCATACTCCTTACACCTTACAGGTGAAAGGCCAGTGTGGGTGGGGCGGGAAAGCCGTTGCAGATCAGTCCCTAATCACATTCATAACTCAAAAAGTGTGGAAATCTCGCGACAATCTTTAATTCGTCGATAGTACAAAACAGAGGTTATGCTCGTTCTCATCAATTTACGATTCAAAAACTTATTGCGTGTGTTTCTGATGAGTTAAACGAATTATTCTGTTGATCTGACGATCGAATGGTCTAAGCTTTAATTTTTCGATATAAACAATAACAATCCAATAAACTCATCAAAACCACGAACGGAGAAAAAAAACGGACACCGAGAACCACAGTGGTCTACTGTGAGCGATGAAACAAGACGGCTCTCATAACTGCGAACATTTTACCTACACATACATTTAAGATAGATTATTATTGCTAGAATATAGCTCAACATTAGGTTATGTATTTTCTTGAGATGGAAAAAATAAATGACTAACTAAATGAATGAGACCACATACCAATTATTTTTTAACAAAGGGTCTGTTGCAAACTTTTGCTACAGCTTCACATAGATCGTCTATTCTGGTGTAAAATAGCGTGAAAATCACATTGATAGCATCGGTCTCAAAAATCGCCGCTCACAATCTCGATAAATGCGTTCAACAAAATTCAAATATGATGTTCGAATGAGGGGGTCATAATAAGAGAGTTCCGTGTAATTGCAGCTTTATATCCATGGTGAATCACTTTTCTCAGTGATAGAAAGGTGCGATTAGACGGGACTCCCGGAATCCCCGATTGTGGCCTCAGAGCTGCCGTTTTGCATATACTCAATGACGTTTTTTAATTCACCGATGATTTCACCGGTTGAGAAAATATTACACAGCTTAGTTCAGTGAATCACTGCAATGCACGAAAAATGCTCGCAACTCAAATCTTTTCTCAACCGGTGGAGTCGTCGAGGACTTTAAAAAACTTGCGTATATTTTAATTAATCAACGGAGTTTCCACCGATTAAGGAAAGATTACAGAGCAGAGTATTTTCGTGCATTTCAGTCATACACTGAACTGAACTGTGTAATCTTTTCTCAACCGGCGGAATCATCGGTGAATAAAAAAAATAGCATTAGTTATACGCAAAACGGCAGCTCTGTGTGGGTTGCTCATTTGACCGCCATCTTAGCGTTTTGTTTGAACGCAATTATTAAGTTTGTGAATCAATGTTTGAATTTTTTGGTGCCACCATCCATTGTCGACATTTTCAAGTGACTTTACATGAGAATATACCCTCTCTATAACTGTAACAAGAATTAGCAACATACTTATTATTTTTCAACAAGGAAATATGTTGGGTTCAATGTTTTAATTGCGTGCGGTTAAAAAAATACCAACATCTAAATGTCACAGACATTATTCTGTTTTCAGAAATAATTAAATTCAAGAGAAACATAACTTTTTCCTCTGCTATTTTATCTTCTAATGCTAAGAGCCGGAAGAAAATTAGGCCACCAGTGACGAGGGAAAGATGCGATGAGTTCAGAAATCAATTACGAAGTTGGTTTTAGCAGGAAGAAAAAGAGGCTAGTTTTTTCATGATGTTTTGAGACGAGCAACTCAGTTTGTAGCGGTCGGATAAGAGGAAAAGAGGAAAAGAGAAGCAAAAAAAGAGACGTATGGTGGCGCGTCGGTTCGAGCAGGTTTGCCAGTTTTGAGTTTGAGCGGGAAATTCAAAGTTTATGGCACCGTTTCAGCAAAAACGTACTTTCCACCAAAAAGAGATGTTTAAATCATTTTTTTTTTTACTCTATGGTTGCAAAAGTATATTTTTCTTCAAAAAACGTACCACAAAAACAAAAACATTCCTTTACATATGTATAAATATATATATACGATTAAATCTGGTTTTCACTACAGCCTCTACATGTTGAGAGTTAAGACAATGTAAACCATGTAGTTGCCACCGTTGGATGCGTTTTTGCACATTTGTTTACAATATGAAGGCCAATGTTGTGTTTTGATTCAAGGTAAAGATTACGATTCCGAAGAGTTACTAACAGTGTAATATTTCACTACGTTTGCTTATTTACATTAATTTACGCTTTTAAAGATTCTATTCAGCATTATGGACACTCTTGAGGTGCGCGTCATGATTAAAATTAACAGGTTCATTGACAATCAACTCATTTATCCGTAAACCACTGTGGGAACTTGATTGAGAATGTAAACAGATAAGCCGCTTAAGTAAACAAATATGTGCAAAAATACATCCACTGGCAGCGCCCGTAGAGCCTGAAACTAGTTGACCAATCAGAGGTTGGTTGACTACCTTCTTATCTTAACTCTCTGCAAGGGACTCCAGTTTTTGCGACTATATTCTTTTACACACAATTTTTCCTCAAAAATCTCAACGGTCCTTTTTCTTTTTTTTTAACCAACCAAATAAAATATAAATTGTCTTGATTTCGCCTTAATCTGCCCAATTTGAGTCAAACAGACCCATTTTCTGGGTTTGGTTTCTCTTCATAGAAGTTGGTACCCCAATTGAACCCCTTCAAGCTGTATTGAATTTTCTTTCCAGCAAAGTTACGATCCATATAACTACGATTGCCTATCTTTGATTCAAAATTGCGTAGCACGTTGTCAAGCTTACATGTTAACAGCAATTAGCTATATTTATTACAGCTATATCAGCTATATTATTATTTTTGTTCATGTCATAGTGTCATTCTGACAGAGATATAGCACTTACACAATTTGTATGACGTGGGACCATTAACACCCCCTACCCTATCAACCCCCCTTATTATTTCTATCATTAATTTACTCCATGCATATTTTACTTTCTATTCAACTTCTTTTCAATTTTTATTTTTGTTTTTTTATTTTTTTATTTTTTTTTATTTTTATTTTTTTTTTTGTCATGGGACCATTTACATCCCCTAAAGGAGAATATTAAGGACACCTTTTTTTAATCATTGATTCATTCCATTACATTTGAAGTTAACTTCTATAATTTTTTTTTTTTTTTTACATGGGGCCTTTTACGCACCCTAAATGCGGATAAAGTTGTGATCTTCTTACATTCATCGTACCGAGGCGAATGTTCTTTCTGTAATCGGGCGGGGGGGGGGGTGTTAAAAGTTCCTACACTTTACTACTGCAAGTGTACGAACCAAATTTTGTGAGCTTTTTGTCAACCAATTCCAATTCTTTCTATCATCCAGTTGTTGAATTGACATCCTCCCGACATAACTGGAGAATACATTAATTAACTTCCCCCCCCATCTTTCTCTCTCTCTCTCTTTTAATATTTTCTTGGTGCTTTTGATGTCATTCTTTTCTAGCTTTAGGACTGTCGATTCCGCGACAAATTGGTGGTTTTGGGCTACTCCTTCAAATATTCCTTGGCGTATGAATTTGGTGTATGCTTTTTGATCTTTTGGCGTATATTCTTGGAGATTGGCACTTTTGGATGGCAGCCTTTGTTTTATTCCGTTTTGTGCATAAGTTTGTATAAGTTGAAAAACGCTGTCCATAAGCATCAACGAACTCTGCTACATATGAGACGTTTATGAGAGAGGTGAGCTGTATCAACCAAAAAATCCATTTAGAAATGCTTTAATATTCAAGAAAAAAAAGCACTAAAATTGTTGCTTTTTTCTAAGATTTTTAAAAAAAGAAACTAGGAATTCCTCGTTACAAACAAGCTTTGAAAGATGCGAAGGTTGGAAAAAAACGACTTTAATCTAGAAAATGAAAGTTTGATACGTCTTCTTTTTTCCAATGAATGGATCTTTTTTTCTTATTTTTGTTTTTTTGTGGTTTGAAAAAGAAACGGGAAACGGATTTGTATACGAAAAATAGATTTCAGTGAAAATTGAGTCCAGATACAGTAAAAACATCGGGTTTAAATGAGCATGTCTTTCATTCTTGGCTTGAATTTTGATAAGTTAAGTACTTATATCTTTCAATTAATTATAAGTCTATAGAGAGAAAATGTCAGTAATTTTTTCAGATAACTATCTATACTGAAACGGGATAAAAAAATAATAATAATGTGGGGAAAAAAAGGTCAGAGACTTTCCTAATTGTTTTCTTTTTTGAAGTTTTAAAAACAGGGTAAAAAATAACGCTTCCTCAAGAGCTAAAGACCAATTAATTGATGGATGCTGGTTTTACCCTTCAACATGGCAACGCTGAGGGGGGATTAAAAGAAAAAGCTTAGCAATTCCAGGAGAAAAGAAACTAATTTCGAGTTAGCGCAACAACTCACCCTTCCTCTTTTTCATTTAGTTCGGGTTTTTTTTCCTCACCCGTTCTTTTCCCCTTTCGCTGTCTCAATACCTGTGCCTTCATTTCTGCCCAGTTTCACTATTTGTGGGTCCCCTTTTCAAGAATCTCCAGTCTATTTGAGCATTTTAATTGAGTCAATTGTCATTCTGTTTATTGTTTCTCGTGTGCCGCGTCGCGTCTCGTCGGTGCTCGAATAAGAACAAGTTGTTTCTTTTCCTTTTTTAATTCCACGCTCTTCGTCTATTTTCTCCCCCATTAGAATCCATTTTAAAAGACATGCTTAGTGTATAGTGTAGGTATGTGAAAGCTTGGGATAATCGAGAATGTAATTCAACTCAAAGCTGTGGGTAGAAAGTGCACAGGTGGATCCAGGAAATTGTCCATCCTCTCTCTCTCCCTCTCTCTCTCTCTCCCTCTCTCTCTCTCTCGCGTTATCTCTCTGTGTCTCTCTCTGTCTCTCTGTCCTTCTCTCTCTCCCTCTCTCTCTCTCTCTCTCGCTTTATCTCTCTGTGTCTCTCTCTGTCTCTCTGTCCTTCTCTCTGTCCCTATCTCTCTCTCCTCATTAGAAAGCGCGTGTCAGAGAAGGACACCTTGCGAACGCAGTTACCTGATTGTCACCTCTTCACCTATCCTTTTTTAATATTATTACATGCGTTCAAACGGCGCACGATGGCCTGAGATCGTCAAAAAGAGGCCAAAAATGAGGAAGTAATTTGCTGATGGATTTCTCATTTATAAACTTTCAAGACCAATTTTAATCACAAAAAACACTTTTCACTAAACTAAAACCTAGTAATGTCACTGGAAAGTTATAAATTAAGCTCAAATAAAGGTCGAAAACGATGATTTTTGTATGATATTTTTTCACTGACTTTCGGCCACTCTTTTTCGATTTTAGACCATAGTTCAGCACACAGATAGGATAGCAAATTTGACTAGCCTCAAATAGTTGGAGTTTATCTGATTGTAGACTCTCTTTGTACATTTCCCAGCTAGAATAATGATCGTTACAAGTGGTTTAATCCTTTAAGGCCCGCGTTTAGTTCGACCGTTTATATGCACAGGGATGGTAGCTAACTGTTCGTACTTGAAGGAGCTGGAATTGCCTATACGAAGAATTGAAGGCGCCCGACGGAACCTTATCTTGTAAATGTTTTCATCCGCGATAATCGTGTTATCTGGAATGAAGACTTTCCAATGTGAAATAGACTAGAGGAAAAAACGAGTATACTCGGGCTTGATCTATAAAGGGTTAAGGGAGTCAAAATAAGCCTTGGAGGATAAATTTTGAAATCAGATAAGAAAATCCCTTTAATATTATGTTTTCGATACGATGAGTTGTTGAGATAGTTACTGCGGGATGTGATAAAGTCAGCGCTTTTAATACGACGCGGCGAGCGGCACGAAGAAGCAAAAGTGTATGGCGGGTTGCAGACTTACTGCCGTCCACCATAGTAGAAACGCTGACTTTTCCACAATGAGCAGCAATTACCTCGCTTAGATCGCGTCGTTTCGGAAAAATTGCAAGTAAACAAAACTCTTTCTAAGGGGGTTTTCTATTTGATTCATTCTCCATTGTTCTTCAATTACGTCAGCCATAATGTACAATGTGTGCCGTTTGAAGCACAATATCGCCTTAAAACCACAATCAGACTTATTTTCTAAATTTCTCGCGGTCGTTAACCTTATGGCAAATTATTTTCAAATATTATGCGTCTTTTAAATCTCCGAAAATGTATTTGCTCGTCTTGGCTTGGGCTCTAAAAATCCATAGAAACATTTGGTAAAAGTGCCGATGATCTTCGATTTTGCGTTTTTTTTATAGTTTTATTTTAAAATGACAAAAACAGGATTTTCCCCAAAAGCGGCCAGTGATCGATTCATCGGATTGAAATCAGGAAAAAATTCGCCTCGAATCGCCTTAACCCTCACACGGGAAGACCTATGTATCACTTCACTTTATGTAACTTGGGATTCAATGGAATTTAAACAGACTATTCTAAAAAATTGTGTGACCCTTCAAAATTCTTAGAAAAAATGTCCTCCTTTGAACAATCTGAAACAATCTAACAAAAAGCCAAATCCCAAAATGTGAGCATGATAAGATTAAAACCATTTGTGAAGTCTAAAGCCCATGTTTTGTTTTCTTCTAAACAGCATAAGACTTGAAACCAGAGCAAAACTTATACTTCAATTTTGACATTCGAGCGGAGGTGGAGGACCCATTTTTGCTATAAACAGCGTCAGTCATACAAACCAGTCGTATTTAAAAGGGTTAAAAGCCTTTCTTCGCGGGGAAACCACCGTAATTCTGCTTTAATTTCCATACCAAACTCGGGAAGTAGCCGTGTAAATAATGAGGGACAAAGAGCGTAGAACCGGATTTTTTTATGACACAGATTTGCCGAGACTGCGGCAAGGCGCTGCGACGAAGCTTTTCCGAATTACTTGTTTGTCTGTTCACAATAATCTGTACTTGTGTAAAACTGACCAGACGAGAAGAAGAGAACCCCCTTACGCCACAAAAATAGTACAAAAGCGGAATCGCGAGTGTGAATGCTTTATACTCACCCTTTCACACTCACACACACACACACACACGAACACACACACTTTTAAATACATCGAATACATACACAGAATGTTGATTCAAAATCCTTCAGAGACCGAACCGGAAAACATCTGCCGGATTTGAGCTATCCCGCCGCGCCTTAAATCCGCAGTAGCTGCAACCCGCGCGTACATGAGATGGGTCGTTTAGGTTTAGAATACGCCATGGGCGGATACAGGAATTTGTCTTTCGCTCTCACTCTCCGGCAATTTGAATGCATGCGTTGGAGGAGGATAGCAGATGAGGCCCATCACGTGGTTTTAGCCCATCTCGCCGTCCTTTTCCAACGAACGAGTTCAGATGGGAAGAGAGAGAAAGACATACGCTGACGCGCGTGATGCTCTCGGCCGCTTTCTCTTTCTCCTTAATTGACTGCAGAGGCTCGCCGACGAAACAAAAGATAAGCTCCAGAACAAAGCCTTGCGCCCCTTGCGCGGGGAATGGTGGGAGGGGGGGGGGTCGTGAGGTCTCCGTGTTTTGATGTGGTCAAAGTGTACGCAAGGGGATTTCAAGTCTCCGGAGTCGGAAAAGTTCGCGCCGAGGCAGGCCGACCCCAAAGCGAGGACCGGAAAAGTTTGTGAAAATGATTCGAAACTGTTAACTGTAAAATTAGAGGAAATGTGTGATACGAGACAAACATTTGTCCGGGCGAAATTGTCGATGGAGGATCGGGATTCGAATTTTGTTGGAGCGGTTACTAAAGGCTCGTATATACGAATTATAACTTCATGAATAGAATTATAGAATCTCTGTGCAATAATTTTTGTTCTTGGAGCCTCAAACTAATTAATGGTCCATTTGTTGCGTGGAAGGGTTGGTTAGTCAGTTAATACTTTTGTTGAGAGCATGTCATTAATGACGTCAATAAGGCTCCTTTCAAACTTTTGTTGAGAGCAAATGAATAATCCAATCTGAGATTGGCGAGATCGAGATTGGGTACAAATCAGCGAAAATCAGGAAAGTCACATTGAAAAAGTCTGAGATTCGGTAATAAACTGACAAAACTGTTATAACAACGGCAAGATTGTAAAGGCGATTCAACGCAAGTATCTTGGGAGATTCCTGTCTAATTTGTCACTTTCTCTACAGAAACACGGAGATATGTCTCAATTTAGATAGGAAGCTTTCAAGATACCTCCCCTCTCTCCGCCATTAAGTCTGATTCTGAGGTATGATTTGTATGATTTCGTGATTTTTTAACTTACTCGTCGTCGTTCATGAAGATGTTTATACAAGAATTAACTCTTCTATCACTAGGAGCAAAAAATTGCAAGAGCCCGAATGGTGGTCGGTACACTGGCCGGATAGGGCGCTAAAAAAAAAACAAAAAAAACGTTGTATTGCCAAAAACTGAAATCGCCAAAATAGAGAACGAATTCGATGGAGAGAGAATGAATTTAGTCATCTGTTAATTCTGAGACTTGAACCGAAAGATCATATTTAATATTTAAAAAGCTAAATATAAAAAAAAAAATTGTAAACAAAAGTATCGGAACAGTCCTATCACGACACGCTTTACCAATACATGAATTGTACTGGAATAATTCCCCTGCACGTTTTTCTTTTTATTTGTATTTTTTTCTTAAAAAGGAGCATGGCTGAGATTGATGCCTCATTATTATGTCAAAGTGACATTTGACACATCTAAAAGAGGCTGGAAAACTTCGCATTTCTACAAAGTTTGTTTCCTTTCGCGTGAACCAGAACCGCGTTCGAAGGCACGCGGGAGGCCGTAAAGAGGATTATAAAATCATAAAGATCTGTTTGACTACGAAATGAGACCGCGCGTTTAGAGAGACACGAGACTTAAATTTTACGACATCAATCGCCGATTGCGCGAGGTTCTTCGCGCGTCATTCGCCGGCAATAAAATCGGCGTTTTGTAAGAATCATTCCTCATTCCTGCCAGCTCTAAATGAATCTAACCAACGCAACGCTCCTGGATGGTGGTCTCGACTAAAAGCGTCGCGTTGGGTTTAATTTATTGTGCTCTGCTTGCTGGTGTCGATTATTTACTAGATGAATGCTTATAAATCGACATGAGTCTATTGTCTCATATAATGGGCGATGCGTCTTCTTATTCTACTCGCCATCTTGTCGATCGGAATTTACATCATACATGACGGGAAAATGGGGTTCCAAGACCATTTTTCCAATTTTAAACATTTATCTATTGGGTATCCAGTCATGCAGGCTGATCAGTCAGTCAGAGGTAGAATTAATGACTTTTTTAATTCACCGATGATGCCACCGGATGAGGAAAGGTTACACAGTTCGATTCAGTGTATGACTGTACTACAAGAATGTATTCAGATTTGTAATATTTTCTCAATTGGTGAAATAGACGGTTTTAGTGCGAAGTCAACGGTTAGCCAAAAACCACAACAATGAACTCATCGGTCGCAATCGGTTGAGATAAAACTCGCGTAGCGTTCCAAACTATCTCACTCACTCTCCCGTGCCCCCATGTATACCCATCTCTTTCTATAGTCCGTTTCATTTAAATAGAAGCTTGAGCTCGACTCTTTCCCCTACGAGTTTTACCCTCACTCTCGTACATGTGATGACTCGAGACCTGCCCCATCGGTCGGGGATTCCGTCCATCACAATGGACATTCAGCTATCCAAAGGACAGTCTATTGTGACGGTGCGGAATCCCCGGGACGGGACGGGTCTCGAGTCATCGCAGGTACGGGAGAGAGGGTAAAACTCGTAGAGGAAAGAGTCGAGCTCAAGCTTCTATTTAAATGAAACGGACTATAGTTTCGAAATTCGTATACAGACAGAGGGCCTTGTTTTACAACATCTACGTATCAAAATCAAATTGAAATGCCTTGAGGAGTTCATTTCAGCCAAAAAATTTCACGAAAGCTGTCTCTATACGTACAATTTTTGAAATTTGAGTGATATGGCAGTACATGAGGCTTACGTTTAAATAATTACAAACTTTGATGTTTGAGGAAAAAACAAAACAACGGTAATAAAAATCAGCTTTAAAAATCTATTTGACTGTAAACCTGAAGCACCCTGCCCATCAATTATTGATTAAGGTAACACGCCCGCTTGTTTTGAAGGCTGCTTGTTTTTCTGTGTATCCGCAGTCAGTTACAAACACTTTTCACACGTTCACTCTTTTTACCTACAACCTATTCTCTGTGGCACATTTGTCCTATAGAACTTTATACTTATTGAAACATTCGATATTTTGCATTGGGTTAGATGGATGCAAGTCTCTGTCAGAAAACACGCATGGCCACACTTCTGCACTCAATCTCAAAGGCAGCGATCAGTTCTCTCCAAAACTAATGATTGAAAGCGAGCGTATAACATTCTCAAAAACAAAAGAACATTTCGCGAACTTGAACGGTGTCAAGTTCTGCGAATAAAGCTTTCAAACTTTCATGATTGATTTACTTTTTCCGCGATCAGAATTTCAACCCTGCCCCTCTTTTCACAGTGAAGCTTTTGATTCAATTCTTTTGAATCCTTCTTCAGTATTTAAACTCTGATTTTATAGAATCACCGGATCTTATTCAAGAGAGAAAAATAAAGACCGATAGATTAACCCGCTTAAAAAAAAATGTAAAAATATATACATCTGTATTTTGCTTGCTCCTTTCATCGTCTCAAAAAATATTTTGACGCGTGTCACTATGGGGTATTTGACCCGAATTCATGCTCAAAAGTCCAAAAGTTAAATTTAACCTATGGTCAAAACCAAAGGTATTGGTGCATTCTGTATAGTTTTTTGCATCATCCTGTACAATTTGAGCTTTCTACGTTGAGTGGTTCGCCCACAATCCGCCAGAGCGCGCAGCACTTTTACCGATTTCCGATTTAAATCTGTGTTTCTCACCAATGAAGATAAGTGGTTTTAAAGTTGTTTATATTTCTCCAACTTGGGAAACAAAACATGAAGGACGTTCCAGAAGGTAAGAATAACTACTTCAAGCCTCTATATATCATGATTCATAGTTTTTAATCCTAGCCTTACTCCATAAAGTAAATTTTAATCAAAAAATAATGAGATTGATAGAAACAAAGGTCTTTTAGTTGAAATGTTCAACTTTGTTCAATATTCGTTTTTGCGTGAAAAGTTAGCCCAGAGCGTCTACTTTATGCTCCAAAAAAGATCCGACCCGCATCGACCCGCATTCGCCGCAAATTGGGAAATTTGTAATTCGATTTTCAGGAAAAATTAACCCTAATTTCACCCAAAATTGCCAAAATCTTCATTATAGTACCGTATTTTCTCTCAATATTGTTGAAATGTACCATTTATACCTTGCTAGCTTGATGGAGAGGTGTAAATGAATAACACAGACATCAAATAATTGCACAGTGGGTCGAAACTTGACTTTTTTCGGACAAAAAGAAAAAGTCAGTATTTCTGTTTGTAAAAGATTCGTTGGAGTTATTTATCAATTACAGTTACCCTTTTGAAGCTATAGAGTTAATATTTTAAAAAATTTCTCAATTTTTTCTCAATTTTTTCCCTTTTTTTTTTTTTTTTTTTTTTTTTTTTTTTTTTTTTGTAAATTTGAAAACGTCCGGTAAATTCTATGTTCAGACCCTCTGTAGATATGGTATTGAATTGGTATGATCCAAAAAGACAAATAAAAGGTTATATATGGTGCGCGTTGCGTGGGTGGCCGCCTTAAATGAGGGCGGTCTCGGAGAAATTTTGAGAGCTGAGGGAAGGAGACATATCATTAGGGTAAGGGGTGATGGAGGGGCAGGGAGCGAAGGGAGGGAGGGGATTAAGCAGGGGTATCGGAAAATCTTCGGGCACGTCTTTACGGTGTGGTAAATGATGAATTCCAATAATAGGTAAAATCAGCTCGATGTGAAGGTGCCAAACACAGTATGTGTAATTCCAACACACACCCCCCCCCCCCCCCCCATCACCAGAATTTCCTCAATAGTGCCAAAACGTCTTATTTAGTCACATAACTTCATCATAAAGTCAAAGGACCACTTTGGGTAGCGTTTTATGTCCACAAATAATTTTGAGCATGAATTCGGGTCGAATACCCCATAGTGCGTGTGGTTAACTACAGAGAGCACCAAGCGACCCAATTAATCATTCATAAGAGAAATCAGTTGTGCAAAATGTTCATCGGTTGAGAGGCGCTTTTAAAAATTAATCATATTTGATATGCGCTGCAGGCGATGTGCTGGCGTTAAGGACACGACGCGACGCGAAGCGCAAAAAAGGATAATAAAACGTCTTTCAAGGATGAAGCGGAGAGGGAGGAGAGAGGAGACCAGGATGAGTAAGTTTAAAGGATAAGAGTACAAAAGCAGGTGGATTTAGAGAGATATATATTATTATCAAAGCCGGATAACGCTGCATGATGTGAATGGTTGCCGCTTCTAATAACTCTTGAAGGGAACCACCGATCTTTAACCAGCGGCTAAGTGTGCAATCTGTCAGCGTTGAAATTTATCTATTTAAACCATACGACAAAAGTATAAAGATTTCAGGTATTTCAGAGTCTTAAAATTTTCATTCCTCCACTTCTTGACCAATGGGGCTATTAAACACTTTTGCTATAAGCGATTTAATAGTCGATTTTGGCGTAAAAACCTCAAAAAATAACGATGGCGGCACTAAAAACTTCCAAAATCCACTCCTAAACTCAATAAACGCAGTTATTCGCGCGAGCGTAATGGTGGCCGAAGGCACTAACAATGGGAGATTCCTATCTTAATTTCGTCACTCTTTCTATGCTGACAAGGATGATTCACAGAGTAATTAGTCATCAGAGTGATGATCCACATCCGATGAATGGTACCGCAACACCAAGTGACACCGGTGTCAAATGAAAGGAGTCTCTGATTGGTCACTTCTTGATGGAGTTTCAGAATTGTTAGATGGGAATCTCCCATTGTTAGTGCCTTCGGCCACCATTACGCTCGCGCAATTAACTGCGTTTCTTGAGTTTAGGAGTGGATTTTGGAAGTTTTTAGTGCCGCCATCGTTGTTTTTTGAGGTTTTTACGCCACAATCGACTATCAAATCACTTATAGCAAAAGTGTGCAATAGCCCCATTGTAGAGAGCTTCACAGTTTTCAGGTATTTCAGAGCCTTAAAATTTTCATTCCTCCATTTCTTGACCAATTTTAGAGAACTTCGCAGTTTTCAGGTATTTCAGAGTCTTAAACAGAATTGCCAATGAAAAAGAATGTCTACAAAATATAAGACTCTTTTTAAAATAATAGACAGAATTATCAAGGGCCGTTTCGATCAGAGGACTTTCTTTTAAAGGTCACAGTACATAAACACCAGGACTTTCATGTTTGGGTCTCGTCGGTTTTCTGCGCAGTGTGCAACGCAAGTTTCAATTCCATTGGCTCTACAATGAAACGTAATCGAAGAAAAAAACAACCGTTTTATTCATCCCCCCCAAACTTTATCTCCTCCCTCAACTTAATTCTTTCGCAAACTCCGGTATTCCGGTTTGAAAGGGGGGGGGGGGGGGGTTGCCTCATTGCCTCAAAGAAGAAAAAGAAGGAATCCATTTAAAAGGATTAATAAATTTTCTCTTTAAGACCCCACAGCCCACCCCTCTTATTTTTCCTGGTCTCCTTGTTCTTATGTGGTGCTTTTGATGATTCAAATCAATTGCCATCAGGAAGAAAGGAAGTGTGAAGGGGTTGGGGTTGGAAGGATAGGAGGGTTGGGGAGGGGGAGGGGGTTAGAAACCTATTACGGTTTTGACCACGGCCACGGCGCAACTTTAATGCGAGTACTATGGTTATACAGCGCAGCGTTGAGGTTTTCTCAGATGCCGAGATAACGCTTTTGTCCCGGGAAGCTTTAAATGCAAAGAAAAAAGGTTGGTGGTTGTGAATGCGGAATTACGTTTTTAATGTGGGTCAAGAGAAAGATTTACCAGGATAGTGTTCTCGGAATTCTGAACCTCTCCTTAATTAGAAAAATCATTTTATGTAAAGACCATTCCGAGAATTATCCTTCAAAACCACTAGTGCCGTAATTCATTATTCGGTGCTTGGGGTATAGAAACGAAACCTGCTACTTGTCCCCTGAGCTAAACTTTTCAGTAGAACATGAAATTTTTTTTTTTTTTTCTTCAGAATACTAATTTTGTCAACTATATTTATACCATTTTCGCATAACAAATCCTTGAAATGGTTTCGATCATTTTCGGTGCTCAGAGTACTTCCAGGTGCCTAGATAACCCGCCAAGGCACAACAAAGGGTACGAATCCGCGACTGGGTGTCGTTGACTCTAGGCTCAAGGGAGGCCCTAAAAAGAGGGAGGGAGGGAGAGAGAGAGAGAGGGCGAGAGAGAGAGAGTCAAAAATCGAATATACTAGTTACTTTCAAAGTAAGATAATTTTTAAATAGACGTGCCCCCTTCCTTTCTCTTTTTCAATTTTCAGAATTTTGCTTAAACTTAAGGGGGGCGTGGTGCGGGGGGGGGTGTTATCCTCAAGTAAACCGTCATTGTAGTTTTGGTTGTGACAGTGGACTGGGAACCCCCATTCATAACTTGTCGTGGGGCCCAAAGTTTCAAAGGGCGGCCCTGCTGATGACTTCGCGTGCTAATTGCATGGTCCAAACTACTGGGGGAAAAAACCTCTACTTATATACATAGTTCAACATTCTGATGTTTTGAAACTTTTTCCTATTTGGGTTTTATCGTTTTATCCCGCCTTATAGGAATGGTATAGTTGATTTTTTAGTAGAGACAGACAAAACTATCAAACCAACCAACAATTCACTCTTATCGGTCACACTCAGCTGTGATGAAACTCGCATAGCCTTCTTCTGTCTCTCGTGACCCACAAGCCATCTCTTCAAGTGTCTAAATTTGTATACAGTACAGAGTCTTGTTTTACGACAAGTAAATTTACTCAAATCCTCATTAAAATTACTACAGAAATTCATTTCTGCCAAAATATTCCACGAAAAATGTCTCTGGATACGATTTCAGCGATGACTGCGAGTTAGCAGCACACCAGGGCAGGTCACAACAGCAAAAGTGACAGTTTGGAACGATTAACACACTTTTTCACCGGATGACGTCATCACTAACATTTTCTAAACGGGTCTGTTGCAAGCTACTCTGCTACAGATAGTTGTGGGGGTCCATTCCTACACGAAAAATTGCGTGAAAATCACATCAAAGGTGTCGAAAAACACAATTTTTCTCACAAACTCAATGAGTGCGCAAAATTCGAGATGGCGGTCAAATAAACAGGTCACAATGCGGGAGTCCCACTTCATTGTATTGCTTTTTCTACAACGAATTGCTCTCCTCATCAGAGAAAGTTGAGATTTCCCATTGTGACCCGCTCATTAATTATTCCACCGCGCTCATGGGCGGATCTAGAGATTTGGCATCCATGAATTCATCTCATTTAAACGTATTAGAAACAATCGATTCTTGAGAGGGCCATGGTCCTCTCAAGAATCGATAGTTTTTCATGCTTTCAAATGGAAATAATACACAGTTGCCACATTGCTGGATCCGCCTTTGATCCGCGCTAATCTTCGAATTTTATTAAACGCGTTATCGTTGAGCTTGTGAGTGGATCTCAATGTAATTTTCACGCAATTTACGTTGGAATGGACCTTCTATAACGCTGCAGAAAAAGTTTACCGCAAAACATATTGGTCGCATACTTGAGCACAGTTCAAAATTACTTCAGGATGTTTGACTGTACTTTTGTTGTCAATGGCGCGGCGCGGCGCACTATGGTCTGAGATCAGAAAAAAGTGGCCAAAACTCGGTGAAAAAAAGGCATCAAAAATAATCTTTTTCTAGTTTTTACGCTTACTCTTAAAACCTGTCTATGTCATTTCTAAGTTTAAATTACGTGTTCAAAGTGTTTTTTGTGCATAAAATTGAAGCTGAAAGTTTATAAGTGACGAATTTATGAAAAATTTACTTTCTGACTTTTGGCCAATTTTTGATGATTTCAAACCATTGTGCGGCGGTCCGACTGAGCGTTAAATGGGGAAAAATCCGTATGAAAATACGTAAATCGGATTCGCCTGATTTTGAATTTTCGTGATGCTCGACCATCTGCGAGGGTTGTAAGAAAAGGGGGGGGGGTGTATCTTCCCTTACTTCCCACTCGCCTCTTTTTTTATTCAGGATCCGACGTTTCTCTCACCTACGTCATGCGTTTCATTTTGTTGAGGAAGCTTGAAAAAACGGAGTTTAAAGGCCAATAAATTGCACCGAGAGAAATAAAATAAAATGAAGAAAGCACTTGAAAGAAAATTACCCTCCACGAGCTCTCTATTATTATAGTTCAAAGGTTAGAGGCTGAAAAAAAAAATAACTAAAAATAGAAATAAAACGTGGAAGATATTATACGCACGCAGGAAGAGGCAAAAAACTAAGTTTAATTGAATGAAACTTCGTGGAGAAAAATATGATCCAAAAGAAGGGGTCAATAGCGGAAGCGGTGCTTGTGATGTTTTCATTTAATTAGAGCTAATCTTTATTAAAAGCTTCCTAATTACTTTTTTTTTCCTTTCTTCAACTCTATAAAAAAAGAACCTATTGTACTTCAGAAATACAAGGAAGAACGAGGTAATAAACACCATTCATTTTTCTTTTCTCATCCAGCTTCTTCTTATTTTGACAGTTTAGTATATAGTCTGCGAGCTGAACCTCTTGAGCCATTGAACAAGAAAGATGCAATTATTGGAGCTACATTATTTTTTTCCTTCTTTCCTGCTTAGATAATTTTTCCCTTTGAGTTTACTCAACGATTCTTATAAAGAAATTATTTTTTGTTTTGTTTTTCTTTGCGCCTATACTGATAGCACCTCCAGGGAGTTTACGGTGCACACCTAATAGTTCGACCTTTTTCGTGTGTTTAAATGGACCAAATCTGATGTTGCTTAGTGGGTCTCTGGCAATTTTTTGCAACAGCTATAGAAAGAGTATATTTCAGAGTAAAATCCCGTGAGAATTACATCGAAACCATCGAAAAGTCTCGAAATCCAGTAACAAGTTCATTCGATTTGTTTAACAAAACTACAAGATAGCTTTCGCATAAGCAAATTTTCTTCATGCATGATGATTCATGAATCGCTAGTCTCAGCATAGAAAGTTGCAATTACTCGTAGATGGGTCTTCCCTATTGTTACCCGCTCATTTGACCGCCGCACAGTGCAGTGACCTTATGGGCGCTTCGGACATAAATCATAACTTCCGAACGAAGTGAGATAAAGTAATGAATTTTTGGGGATTTTCTCTACACACATTAGTCTACAAATCTGGGAAGTCATTTTTTTGGGGGGGGGGGGTCCCATTTCCGGTCCAAATGGGACCCCCATTTTGGATCAGATATGGACATTTCCGAAAGCATGGAGTGTGGCATATCAATCGAGAGAGGACAAATTTTGGAGCACTATGTGACACTCAGAAAGTATCTATTTCATCATGGAAGAAAATGGAGACGGGTTAACCCTTTCATTCACGCATTTTGGGATTTGACTTTTTTCAAGATTTTTTTAGACCATTCGAAAGAGGACAATTTTCTAAGAACTTTGATGGGTCACACAATTTCTTGCAAAATGTCCATTTAACTTCCATTGAATCTCAAGTCACATAAAATGGTACACACCTGTACAACTTCCTGTGAAAGGGTATAGCCGCATTATTATTGCTTATAATTGAAATGAACGCATTAAAAAAAACATGCTTTCGATTAATTATTATCGCGTTTGAAAAAAACACAAATAAAGAAGCAAATAAAGAATTTATTGCCTCTAGTGCAATGAAATGGGAAGAATACACTGTTGTCAGATTGCTTGATCCGTCAATGAGAGTGTCAAACTGTGTGTTAGGAACACAAAAATTGGTTTTATGTAAATTTGGCATCACTGCCTAAAGGAGTGCAGTTAGAAATAAAAATTATAAAACTCATTTAGTCAGCATTATTGAAACTGTTATCCATCCTAAAGAGTATAGTGCATCTCATCAATTCAATATCTTAGTGTGAACTAGCCACCGCAGTACGATGCCCCAGTGACGGCTAAGCCGGCGCGCGGCGCCGGCACGGAAAGCATCTCACTAAAACTTTAATATCTCAAAAGTTTGCAAACATTTGCAAGATCAGAAAAAACGGTTAGAAAGAGCGTAAAATTTGCTACAAATCACTTAAAAAATCACGGAGGTACATTATGGTACATTTTTTAAAACTCTCTATAAAGTTGAGATATTGAAGGAAAATACCACTATTTGAATTGGCTTTATGTAAATTTGGCATCATCGCCCAAAGGAGTGTAGTTAGAAATAAAAATTATAAAACTCATTCAGTCAGTATTATTGAAACTGTTTTCCATCCTAAAGAGTATAGTGCATCTCATCAATTCAATATCTTAGTGTGAACAAGCCACAGCAGTACGATGCCCCAGTGACGGCTGAACCGGCGCGCGGCGCACTATGGTCTACAATGGGTATCTAGCTAGACAAAAGTCGATTTTTGGAGGTCGGAAAAACGGAAATCTGACAACGTAGTGTGATTCCCCATATCTTAGTGCATCTGTATCTCAAATTTTTTCGACCGATCATGTTTGGTAAGGTTGCAACATGCGTTTAAAGCAACGCGCGCAAGATGTGTTTGTATATACTTTAAGGTGCTATTGATTTCTAGCCATTGCAATCCCCAGACAAAAAGTACGATTTTTACTTAGTTACTTCATTTTTTGTTCAAACTTAGAACTTGTTGATCCTTCCTGATGATAAGGCGAATACAATCATCTATATATATTTCATTTAAGTCAATAATTTGGAGTTTTTAGAGACTGTATAAGGTCGGTACCAATTTTACTCAAAATTGACGAGAATTTTAGGCTTTAAGGCCACCCACGTTTTTTGGCCCACGGATGCCCACGCTTAGAGTGGCAAAAAAATGTTCCTAAGACCTCTGGGAACACGTTTTTCAATATGCGAATGTCGTCTTTTGTCGTCCTTACAAGTTATGAATTTTTTCCGTTGGAGAACTGAGCGGATAATGGGGGATTTTGCCGTTGACGTGGACGAACAATCTTCAATCATCAAAACAGTAAAAAACTATAATAACTGTGAAAACCGTTTGGAACTCGTAAAATTTTACACTACATAGATTCTCTGTGATCTTGAAACTTCCGACTCAAGAAAAATATTGAGCGGGGAACACCCCCCCACACACACTACCATCAACTATCTGAACCCTCCACATTCAAATATTGCCATCTTACACAGGGGTGGGCAAAAGTAACGCACAACCTCCCTCAAATTTTTTTCCTGATTCATATTTAGAGAATCGGTTTCTGCCAATCTTTTTTATTCAGGGGGCCCATCTATTTGGCTATGTTGGGTGCCCCCCTCATATTATGGGGGTGTGGGAGGGGGTCACGGGGTCGGGGGGGGGCTAAATCGAATATTTCAAATAGGGACCCCATGTTTTTTCGCATACTTAGAAAGAACAAAATTCTAAGCATTTTGACACAAACCAAAGTTCGATACCTTTTGTCGTATTCGATATATCGAAGTTCAAAGTTCGATATCCACCCATTTTCCAAAAGTCGTTGCTCCCCTTTAAATGAACCAAATTTAATAAACTTTGGTTGCAAAATGTTCTACTAAACAAGCACTATAAGGA
The DNA here is from genome assembly GCA_011764245.1 of Trialeurodes vaporariorum. Lineage (NCBI taxonomy): Eukaryota > Metazoa > Arthropoda > Insecta > Hemiptera > Aleyrodidae > Trialeurodes > Trialeurodes vaporariorum. The sequence continues at coordinate 63,763,933 of VMOF01000320.1, read as the reverse complement.
AAAAAATACGACAGTTCCCAAAAATTTGCCCATACTTAATTTCTGGCCCTCAAAATTTTGTCGATTTTTCAAAAAATTGGAACACCCGATTTTATTTCAAAAAACGGTCAAAATGGAGGAAAACGGACTGAAAATTGCATGTTCTATTGCACTGACGGCTGAGAAACCAGAAAAATAACCAATTGCCAATTTTGACCACCGCCACTGCATCAGGGGACTTTTGTCTAGCTAGCTGGCTTGCGTAGACCAGTGTGCGGCGCGGCGACGGCACGGAAAGCATCTCACTAAAACTTTAATATCTCAAAAGTTTGCAAACATTTGCAAGATCGGAAAAAACGATTAGAAAGAGCGTAAAATTTGCTACAAAATACTTTAAAAATCACGGAGGTACATTTTGGTACATTTTTTAAAACTCTCTATAAAGTTGAGATATTGAAGGAAAATACCACTATTTGAAACAACTGGATTCAAAGGGTTATAACGGTAGTTAAAATGAATATAAACAAAAACTAGATGCAGAATGTCAAAAAAGAACTTATTATTGTTGTTTTCTTCCATAATTATACTAATTGCACTGAACACTCCTTTTAAACAGTCCTTCCACTTGCAATGCAAAAATCATACTAAAACACTGGTTTTTACTGCAGTTGCGCGATGCCTTTACCTTATCAAGCTCTGTGCGGGTCTTATCTTGATATCTCTAATCATGAATATCAAATATTATCGTTTTGGTTGCTTACCTACCCACCTACCTTGTTGCCAAAGCTATTTGCCAAACTTGAAATTTTGATTTTTGTCCATTGGTCACTGCACTGTGCGCCGTCCAGTGACGTCGCGTGCTATTTGGCAACAATGTATTTTATCCATTTAAACTCATGTAAAAGATCCAATTCAGGGGGTGCACAGTGCACAAGGAAAATTCGATATATTTAATGAGTTTAAATGGATCAGTTGCATTGTTTCCATATGCCACGCGACGCCACTGTCACCATCTATTAATTTTATTAAGTGTGATGTGCAGGATTTTGAGACTTTTTGATACTAAGAATGTGATTTTTACACGATTTTACACCGAAAAATACCCTCTCTGTAGCTGAAGCAAAAGTTTGCAACAGACCCATCATTGCAAGCGACACCTATCGCCCAATTAATGTGTATTCGGTAAATTCGCATTTGAATAACTACTACCAATAAAATATGCGAGGATTTAGGTTCAAATAGAAGCAGCTGAATCTGAATACTCATGCCATTTTGAATTCCTATAATTTTTAGGTACATTCCGCAGAAAATATAGGGCCAAAGTAAGCGTGTTCAAACAAATAATTTTAAAACCAAACTTCAGCACCGTAACGATAAATCTTGAGAAGTTCAAAGGGTTTCAATCAAACTGAAAACATGCGGAGTATCAGAAACGAGCAAGTGCCATTTTTAGCTTTTAAGGATTAATGAGGCAAGTTTAAATTTTGTATTATAGGGCAGGCTATTGAAAGTAGGAAAGCGTACACAATCGCCTGGAAAGACACTTGTAAGATGTAAGTTTACCTGGCAGCTTTAAGTTTCGTGTACTTTTGTCAAGATGGTTCCATATTTCTATACAAAGACCTCCCCATTACTCTTTTACCATCTCGCCGTCTGAGTTGATCACCTTCATTATATTCACCGGCGACCAATTACCGCCGAAAGCGCACTCATAAGAAAAGTTCAAGGAAAGTTCAAGTTTAGGTTTTTCTTCTAATCAAAACAGATCACTTCATTTTATTTTATAATAACCGGAAATTAAGGCTCTTGTTAGACTCAAAGATATGGTAATGCTTGTGGCCTTTTTTTTCCCGATGACTGCGAGTCGCGGTTTTTCCCCAGAAATGGAGAAAGAAAAAGAACGAAGCGCAGAAACTTTGCTGATGAAAGCAGGATGCAGGATTAGAAGAAGAGATGCAATAATAAATTCCTCGGAGAGAATGAAGGACCGAGATGAAACAGAGTGGGAAGGAGGAGGAGGAAGAGAGAGAGAGAGAGAGAGAGAGAGAGAGAGAGAGAGAGAGGGAGGAGAGAGAGAAAGAGAGGGACAACTGAGTTGAAAAAAGAGCGAAATTTGTAAAACTCGAGGCTGGAGTGGTTGAAGATGTTAGATCTCTCTCTCTCTTTCTCTCTCTCCCTCCTCCGCCACTCCTGTCCCTCTGATAATTATACCGGCAAAAATAAATTTGAATGCAGCTCATTTGAAAAGCAATTTCTTCCTGTTTACATTTTTACGCGTTTTCATTAATACATCCCCTGCGGTTCTCAATGCCAGATCTTGTGGAGGCCAAAATATTTCGCAATACTCTGGAGTGCTGAATGTAAGCGATTGTCCGAGAAGTCTGTCAACAGCGGCCACTGGCGCCTTTCCCGCTATACACGCGTTGGCATCTACTTCAAACGCGTCCCTGATTTTTACTAATCCCCAACCTCCTCGCTGCGAAAACTTTTCGTCCCCTCCCCTACCGTCATTCCCTCCCAAAAGAAAATTTAAGGTCCCCTTTCATTTCGTTCCCCTGAGCATATATAACTAGATCTGTTGGGGAGAAGGGCTCCCGGAATCTTCCAAACGCAAACTCCGAATATGAGTTTGAACAGTTTTTGCAAACTTCTGGTCTTTTTTGGCTCATCATTTCAGCTTGATTTGCTATCCAAAGGCAAATTTATAAGCGGTGGTGGCTGATACAATATGGCAACAGCGGACTTTCTCTATTTAAAACTTTGTAAAACAATCGATCTTCAGGAGATTCACTGCATCTCTGAGGAATTGATTTCTACTTTTGCATGCGGTTCTAAAGGCAAAAAACATGGTCGCCAAATAGCACGCGAGGGCACCGATTGTAAACACGGCTGCCGTTTTGCGTATAATCAATGCTACTTTTCTATTCACCGATGATTTCACCGGTTGAGGAAAGATTACACAGTTTAGTTCAGTGTATGACTGTAATGCACGAAAATACTCTAATTTGTAATCTTTCCTTAATCGGTAGAGACTCCGTTGATTAATTAAAATATCCACAAGTTTTTTTTTTTTTTTAAAATCATCGACGACTCAACCGGTTGAGAAGAGATTACAGATGCGAGTATTTTAGTTTATTACAGTCATGCACGGAACTGAACTGTGCAATATTTTCTCAAACGGTGGAATCATCGGTGAATTGAAAAATAGCATTGATTATACGCAAAACGGCAGCCCTGATTGTAAATGCTGTGTGTACTTTTTTGCATGTGACTTGCTATATGTTGCTTTTGATACTGGCTTTGTTTAGCCACTTTTATTTTATTCTTCATAAGAGAATTTTAATATTTTTTAATTTTCCGTTTCAATTTCGCATGATGTCGTTTGTTTTGATTACCACACATCGTCGTCCATCTGATGTGTAGGCGTAAGTCGAATCCAGTGGCGTCGCGTGCAATTTGGCAACAACGTATTCTATCCATTTAAATTCATGGAAAATATCGAATTCAGGGGGTTCACGGTGCACACGGAAAATTCGATATATTTAATGCGTTTAAATGGAGCAGTTGCATTGTTGCCAGATGGCACGCGACGCCACTGGTCGAATCCAACGGTTAAAAATTTCAAAACTAATTTGTATTTTTTCAACCCTTGATCAATCATTCAATTACTTCAATTGATATTTTTTTGTGATTCTATGACTCATGAAGATCAAAGGGAAAAATATACACAATTATTCGTACATGCCTTGTCCTTCGAATTATTAAAAACGTGAATGATAATCATGAAACGTTGGAATCGACTTACGCCTATATGTCAGATGGGTGACGACATATCGTCGCTACGATGTCATTCGATTTTTTTTTTTCTTTCTTTGAGACTATGTTGCTTTTATTGTAATAAAATTATACTTGCGTTTCGATAGCTCTGAAATAAAATCTGGTGACCGATAAACTTCAGAATATACACCGGAAATACTAGAGCAGGTTGTTCGTACACAGAAAAAAAAAATACAAGAACCAGAACATTGTTGGAACCGAAGTGAAGACTGGCACTGTTACCAGAATTCTAGTGTTTGTACAATAGTTCTGCAAATTCAACAAAATCACTAGCAACTGGCACAAACATTTTCGATAATACGCAAAATCTGACAAGGATCTTTCGAAATTCATATCTTTCCAATTTTCACGATTTTCAACCAAAATATTTTCCCAATTCATATTTCACAGGAGAGGAACGTTTTGATCTATTTCTTTTTTCTTTTTATATACAAAAGCAAGGATTTTATAATGATAACATGCGCCCTTTCCGAAATGAGCTATTCATATTGAAATGGTATACAGGCGCACCTTTTGCCAGATGGGACGTGTTTTTTTTTTCATTTTTCATATTTTTCTTTTGGGTGTATCACAACCGAACTGGCAGCACCACAGTACATAGTACCTGTATCGTCACCACCTCATGGAGAGCACTTCCGCATAAATAAAAGTCGTCGACGTCAAAAATCGAAGAATGTTATACTTACTTTAGTACTGATAGAAAAGACATGCCGACATGTCGACTATTTGAGCAACCACATTCACCATCCTATCCCGCCTTCTTTTTCTAACTGACACATTCTCGTGAATAAAGAGAAGAGGAAAAAAAAGTGTACATCTAGCTTAGTCTAACACACATGCTTACAAAGGAAAAGAAGTTGAAGAAAAATAAGAAATTCCTGGATTCACCTTAACGAGTCCTTTCGCGCACAACTCTCTCTCTCCCTCCCTCTCTCTCTCTCTCTCTCTCTCTCTCTCTCTCTCTCTCTCTCTCTCTCTCTCTCTCTCTTTCTCTCTATCCCAAGTCCCCTACTTCCCTTCCCTCCATTTGCAAAATAATGTTCCTCAGAGCTCCTTCAACTATCGGGGTAGGCAACGTGAACACCCCGAAGTAGAAATAGTTAACTAACCACTACTTTTGAGCGCTTTGTTTAGAGCTGAAGCATTTCGAGCAACTGGTTCTGACAAATTGAGGTGCCCGCTTCTAAAGTGCATCAAAACGCATCGGTGAGTGGTTGGTTAGTGCAGAGTTACAACTCGTTTCTAACCAGCCACTCCTCACCGATGCGTTTTGATATATTTTGGAAGTAGTCACTGCAACTTGTGAGAACCAGTTGCTCAAAATGCTTCAGCTCTATAGCTTTGCTTCATCTTCTGGTTACCTGCACTTGGTAGTAAAATGATGATTTACGCCAGTGGCGTAGCGTGTAATTTGGCAAAGTTGTTCTGTGTCCATTTAAACCCATGTAAAATGTCGAATGCTAGGGTGTTCACCGAACACCCAATAGTTCGATATTTTTCATGGGTTTAAATAGACGAACTGCGACGTTGCCAAAGTGCACACTTTACTACTGATTTACGCTAGGGATATCAGGACATTCTTAGAATTTTTTGAGACATTTTCGGAAGGTGTGGGGCCTTATGCGGCTGGTTGTTCCACACTTCAATTTCAATTATCTCTGTTTTCTCTGCCTCCCTCCCTTAATTGTTCCTGAGCCTGCAAAAAAACAATGCCCTAATGTACTAACGATGAAGTAATGTAAAAACACGTCTACATCTAAACGAGCTTTTTCATTCCATTTTCAGCATTAGTTATTGACCAGTAACCTTTAAAAGCATAGATAGGTGTCTCAGAGTCTATCAGCAGAGGCAGTGAAATATTACACCGTTGGAAACTCTATGGCACTGTAATCTTTGCATTGGACCAACGGTCCACAGAAAAAAAAAACAAACAGAAGTATTTTGGTAAAAAAATGTGCGAAATTGCATCCAATGACGTGGCCTCCATTATTTCCAGTGTCTTAACTCTCTATACGTACTACATAAGGACTGTACATGAAATCAGCCACAAGAAGAAGGGACTCCCGAATTGGAACAGATTATATTCCCCGTGTTCTCCCCTGCCTCGTCTGGTCGCTTCAGATTCCCGAAAGTCCCCCCCCCCGATTTTCCTAGTTTATTCCGTGCATTTTTAACCCAATCAATTCCATGGAATTTGCGACATCCGTGTTTTTTAAATCAGGTCATCGGTATTGACTTCATAGTTACTGAAAGTTGGGGGGGGGCGGTCAATAATTCCGTGAATTTCTTCGTTTCCCCCGACTACGCAGTACTCGCTTTTCTTCGTGGAAGCGAGCGTAAAAAGCTAGTGATGAACTGCTTCTTTCAAATTCTTGCACGAAACTCTCTGCGAGACTGCGGTGGTTTTCAGGGCAGTAGAAGAAGAGTTGCAGCTTCGCCGAATAAAGAGGGATGTAGAGCATATTGTCTTTCTCTCTCTTTACCCATTTGAACGCATGTGTTAGAAAAGGCGACGGTTGTAGGGGCTGTCACGTGACTTCAATCCCTGTTTCTGTCCTTTTCTAACACATGCGTTTTAAACGGGCTAAGAGAGAGAAAGACAGAACCCTGGCTGCGGCTATGATGTGGAGCATGGTTTACTGTGCGATTGACGTTTCGTTCAATATTCAAAACAACGTGAAGCACTCGCACTAGTTTCTCTCATGTTCAATTTTTTTTTCTCCCCTTTACCTTTCCTACCCTCTCCTTTGATGACATCGTGAAAAACTTGCACAAAGTGAAGTCTTCGGTGAGACAGTGCTCGAGGCGAGGCGAGAAAAAACGAAGCAAATACGAGCGAAAGAACAATTGCAATATAGATAAGACGGGCGGTGTGAAGACGAGTAGACAGAGAGCCAATATATTTTGAGCAGAGGAATTTTCGCTATGGTTTTAGGTGACCTAGTTGGCAAATTGAGCGGGTGAAAGCAGCGAAGGGGGAAAAAACACAAACAAAAACCCAAAAAAAAAAAATTAATCGATAGTTGGAGAATTAAAAAAAAAAAAAAAAAAAAAAAAAAAAAAATCAAGAAAGGAAAAGAAAGATAGATAAATAAATAAATAGTATTTTAAACGACTAATTTGTGTGCACAGAGAAAACAGTGCCCATGAGTTGCCACAATCTTTGTAAAGCATGAAAGTGAAACAAACAAGGTTTTATATACTTCATTTTATAATCACTTTCCAAGATCTGATGTCTCATCATCAACTTACGACAGTTCCATTCCTCAAACCTAGAGGTTTCCGAAATTACTGAAACCACCGTAAGTCTGCCCAAAACTTTTGGACTGTTTAGGCCGGCTTATGGTCCCACAGAAAAACGCAAGAATATCATTCCTTTCGAGAGAAAAAAATGCTTTGGAAACTACTCTAAAATCCTCAAGGAATGATTCAAAAAAGCCTCTTGGTAGCAAGGATGGATTCAGCAATATGGCAACCATGTATTCTTCCCATTTGAACGTATGAGGAAGAATCGATTCTTTAACCCTTAACTGCAGATGAGCTCAGATCTGGAACAATTACTTTGAAGCCTTATCTAAAAGTAGGGGACTTGAGGTTGTACTGTCGCTGCATGGTGGGTCACATGTGGAACAGATACTAAACGAGTAAGAATTGTCGATTTTGTCCTAGAGCGCGCAGCACAGGATAGAGAACGTGCAGAGTGGTTGAAAATAGCTCACTGAAAATCTGATAGAGATTTTCCGATTTTCATTGTTATGTTTGGGAGTAACGCAGGGGTACCATTAGGGTGCGGCTTATTTGAGGGTTTTTCAGAAAAAGAGGAAATTATACAAACGATGGTTGCCTTTTGGTTCCATTCCATAAAAAAATAAGATTCCCAAAATTTCAGCTCAATCGGATGACTTTTAGTGGTCTCTCAAATGGTTTAAAGTTTCTCGATTTTTCCCGATTTTTTCCAATTGTTCCCTATTTTTCGAATTTTTTGTAATTCGATATTGTCTTCAAATAATGCCGTGTCGAGTGTGGACGAGAGTTCTATGGCATCTTACCCGAGAAAGTGAAGCTCTTCATAACTTGGGTGCTTCTGGAGAGGGTATAAAAAGTGGGGGGGGGGGGGGGGGGGAGAGCTGATGAAAGACAGGAATGGCGATCTCTTCAAGGTTAGTCGGTATTAGAAGTACAGTTTCTAATCAGACGGCGGCGAATAGGAATTACTTGTTGTTCGTTTTTCGTTATTTCTAAGTACTTCTGATGATATGAAAAAGGTCAACAGAAGATCATGGACCTCCTTTCATTAACCTCCCCCCCCCCCCCCCCCTTTCCTTGTTTATGTTTGGCTCAAGCAACTAAAACATATTAGAACAAAAAAACAAGCGGGGAAAAATTCCAACACGCAGGTGTTGGAAAAGCGTGCCACTAAAGTCTGAACAGTTTTAATGTTTTTGCTAGCAATGATATTTAGACACCATTCGTCAGAAAAGAACCAAGTGACATGGAGCTGATCTCGAGAAAATTGAGTCCAAAGTTGAAGAGCTAGCTTTTAAACAAAAAGATTTGAATTACTAACGTTATGATTTCATTCAGTTACGGTGTTTTATTTTTGCATTTAACACCGGCAAAGTGGAATTTCCCATGCACGAGAGGTATTTAATTTTTAGCGTTTAAAGTTTTTTTTTTTTTTTTTTTTTTTTTTTTTTTTTTTTTTTTTTTTAGCGTAATCACGAAAAAGGAATCTCTAAAAGAAACCAAGAGGCAGTTGGTTCACACTGTTGATTATTAAGTCAGTTCCAAATTATATAAAAGGAACCAAGTTGGATTTGGGTTTTTTTTACGTGACTCAGATTAAGGTTACACCTAATCGGAAAAAGGAACCAAGTTCTCATTTGATTGCATCATATGGACAATGACATCAACGAAGCTCATCAGCTCCACTTTTACCGAGAATTTCGACGGGAAATATTTCTTATTAGAAAAAGCACTTGTTGCTTCGAAATTCAGTATTGCTAGCTCTAACAACCAATAACTCAGTTTTACAAAAAATGTCACTTGGTTCTCTTGTGACAAATGCTGTCCAATGGAGCTTGTTTGGTGACAAATGATGAAAAAAAAAAAATTTAGATCAGATGTATCTATGAGAAAATGTGTCAAAGGAGTTGTTTTTTTTCAAAACTTTGGAGGGGTCTAGCTCAGAAGAGAAACATTTGCAAACTTTGGAGGGGTCTAGCTCAGAAGAGAAACATTTGCAGCACATTTTTATACAGGAAAATAAAATCTTATATGTTGACTCCAAAGATACACTCCATTAGACCCCCAGAATTTTCCATCATCTCCAAAAAAAATGTGTCCAGCAAAAATCCGAACCTGGGTGCGGCGAGTGGGTAGGGGTTAGGACCACTGTAAGTACGATCTAAAGACAAACCCTCCGAATATTCCACCATCTCTAAAAAAAATTGTCCAGCAAAAGTTCGGGTCCTAACCTATGCGCGGCGAGGGGGGAGAAGAGAACCACTACGGTCAATCTTATAGAACAAACCCTTTGAATTTTCCACCATTCCAAGAAAAATTTGTCCAACAAAAGTTCGGGTGCGAACCTGTGTGCGGTGAGGGGGGAGGACCACTTCGAGCAATCATAGAACAAACCATTCGAATTTTCCACCATCTCAAAAAAATTGTCCGGCAAAAGTTCAAGTTCGAACCTGTGTGCGGCGATTGGGTGGGGAGGGTGGCATGACCACTACGGAAAATCTTATAACAATAATCCCTTCAAATTTTCCACAATCTCAAATAACATTTGTCCAGCAAATGTTTGGGTCCGAACCTGTGTGCGGCAATTGGGAGGGGGTGGGGGTTAAGACCGCTACGAACAATCTTAAAACCAACCCTTCGAATTTTCAACCATCTCAAAAAAATTGTCCGGCAAAAGTTCAAGTTCGAACCTGTGTGCGGCGTAGGTGGGGGAGTAGGACCACTACGGACAATCTTAAAACAAACCCTTCGAATTTCCCGCTAGCTCAAAAAAATTTGTCCAGAAAAAGTTCAATTTTGAACCTGTGTGCGGCGAGTGGGGGGGGGGTAGGGCCACTACGGACAATCTTAGAACAGTCCCTTTGAATTTTCCACCATCTCAAAAAAAATTGTCCAGCAAATTTTCAGGTCCGAACCTGTGTGCGGCGATCTTGGGGGGGGGCGGGGTGGTAAGACCACTACGGACAATCTTATAACAATAATCCCTTCGAATTTTCCACCATGTTAAAAAATGTGTCCAGCAAAAGTTCGGGTCCGAACCTGTGTGCGGCGATTGGGTGGGGAGGGTGGCATGACCACTACGGAAAATCTTATAACAATAATCCCTTCAAATTTTCCACAATCTCAAATAACATTTGTCCAGCAAATGTTTGGGTCCGAACCTGTGTGCGGCAATTGGGAGGGGGTGGGGGTTAAGACCACTACGAACAATCTTAAAACCAACCCTTCGAATTTTCAACCATCTCAAAAAAATTGTCCGGCAAAAGTTCAAGTTCGAACCTGTGTGCGGCGTAGGTGGGGGAGTAGGACCACTACGGACAATCTTAAAACAAACCCTTCGAATTTCCCGCTAGCTCAAAAAAATTTGTCCAGAAAAAGTTCAATTTTGAACCTGTGTGCGGCGAGTGGGGGGGGGGTAGGGCCACTACGGACAATCTTAGAACAGTCCCTTTGAATTTTCCACCATCTCAAAAAAAATTGTCCAGCAAATTTTCAGGTCCGAACCTGTGTGCGGCGATTTTGGGGGGGGGGCGGGGTGGTAAGACCACTACGGACAATCTTATAACAATAATCCCTTCGAATTTTCCACCATGTTAAAAAATGTGTCCAGCAAAAGTTCGGGTCCGAACCTGTGTGCGGCGAGTGGGGGGGGGGGGTTAGAACCACTACGGACAATCTTAAAACAAACCCTTCGAATTTCCCACCAACTCAAAAAAAATTGTCCCGCAAAAATTTGGGTCCGAGCCTGGGTGCGACGAAAAAAATCAATACTAGTGGAATATAGGTTGGCACGAATGACTTAGGTTGCTAGACCTGTATAGAATTCCCGTTCAAAGGAATTCGAGTTTGACGCTTAATATTTTAATGAAATTAACAGGAATACCAAAACTTTTACAATTTTAAGAAAATAGACGCCGAGACCTCCTGGATCGCAGCAATAACTTAACAATTAATGAAACCAGTTTTAAGAAAATAGGTTTTTAATTTTTCAAACCTTTCCCGCCAAGGTGTGGCCATAAGCAAGACATGCAACACATATATTAGATATGAAAACGAAAACAAAAAGCGTACCGTATATAAAATATACGGCACGCTTAATAAAACTTTAATAATCGGAAGGGAATTAAATTATTATAATTAAACTAGAGGCCGGTGGCCGCTTCGCGGCCAAGCGTTCCGTTTCGCGTCTTGCGCGTGATTTTGTTTATTCGAGCTAAGATTTTGACTTGATATCCACTCCCTAACTCCGTTTGCTATTCGCCCATCTAATCCTGCTCCAAAGGACGAAATCTAAAAACTTACTCTATTATTCCTGCAATACTAAAGTGGTATTTTCTCATGTACACCAAATGTTTAGAAAACAGGAGTCATTATTTGGAAGGGGCATAAATAGCATAACCCCCAGTCCCCCCACCCCCTTGCATGAAACTTAACCATTTTAGGGGTGGTCGTTCTCAAGAGGGCCCGATCCAAAACTGTCAATTTTTTTTTGGGGCTCATGGAGCCGCCGAAAACCCTTAGAATCGGCGAATTTGGATGCACCGTATTAGCGCATGTGGATTATACGATTTAGAACAGTACAGAGAAAAGAAGGGAAGGAGAGAAAGATATAGCGAGAGTGAAAAACCATGCTTTCACAATAAAATGAGAATTTCGGGGTAAGCAAACAAATACGCATGACCGAGATCGCACACCTACGATAACCTTTCGTTGAACTGACATGACAATAAGACATTGCGTTTTAGTAGGTAAATCAAAAATCTGTATAAAAATGGAAAAGAAACTTTGCGCGGGAAAAGTATGCCTTTTTCAAACAGCCCTTTATTAACGACAATAATTTGTTAAAATAGGTTGGCTCGGAAATTCAAGCAAACTTCATTTAACATTTTAATTTTTTTAGCTTTTTGGACGTGAGGTCATTTACAACCCCTATTATTTGGGGTCATTCTTTCAGCGCGTTTTGACAACTGATGCTCAATGCTCAAAAGATGTCTCTCCATAAGTTTTTTGAAATTAGAGTGAGATAGCAGTACATGCGGGGGTTACGTGAGACCAAGAGAGACAGTTTGTCTTTCTTTGGAACGCTCATCACCAAGTCAGCACTAAATCAGTCTATTTCGAAAAAGAAAAAAAAACGCCTTCATTTAATTTGACACACTTTGACTCCACAGATTAAAAAATAACAGGTGCATACAATCAAATGAATCGTTAAAAACTACAAAAATACCCAAGAAATCTAACGATTTTTTTTTTAAGCCTGCCGTATATATATGGTACGCTTTTGTTTTCATTTTCATATCTAATATATAGGTTGCATGCTTTGCTTATGGCAAAACCTTGGCGGGAAAGGTTTGAAAAATTAAAAACGTATTTCATAAAACTGGTTTCATTAATTGTTAATTTATTGCTGCAATCCAGGAGGTCTCGGCGTCTATTTTCTTAAAATTGTAAAAGTTTTGGATTCCTGTTAATTTCAATAAGTTATTAAGCGTCAAAGTCGAATTGCATAGGAAATTCCTTTTTTCCGGTGTTTAAATGCAAAAACATAACACGGTAGTTGAATGAAATCAAAACGTAAGTAATTCCGAGTTTTTTGTTTAAATGCTAGCTCTTCAACTTTGGACTCAATTTTCTCGAGATCAGCTCCATGTCAGGTGGTTCCTCTTTGATGAATTATCATTGCTAGCAAAAGCATTAAAGCTGTTCAGACTTTAGTGGCACGCTTTTCCAACACCTGCGTGTTGGAATTTTCCCTGCTTGTTTTTTTTTTTTTTTTTTTTTTTTTTTTTTTTTTTTTTTTTTTTTTTTAAATTTGAAAAAAACAGACCTTATAAAAACATCATAACCTCACCGAGATGCGAACTAATACGAAACAGCTCAAATCGCCAACTTTGAAAGAGGATGTGTAACAATATTCTGGGTCCGTTGGACCCGTTGCTAGTATTTTAGATAAATCACTTATACATTCAAAGTAAACAACACATTTTCAACAGGAACCAATTATTTTCATTACTCAGTAATATTCGAGAGCATATTATTGATAAGAGAAGAATAACCATCGTCTCAACTCATCATCACTAATAGTTTCGTTTCTTTAAAAATTCTTGAAACCTAGCATAAATTTGCTGGGTTACAATCGAGATATCAATTCAACGCACCGATCTCAACAAAGTCATCTCTAGTTGATTGTACTATTCTATAAATCTGCGTTTAATACATGATAAGTATTGAAGCTCTACTTCGCGAAGTTATACAGCAACCTCGTCGAGCCATCAATCAATGACTGTACAGTGCTGCCAGATTTGACATAAAATATACACATTTTACATTAAGTCTCAAGTACCTGAAAATTTTACAACACTATAGCAGCACTGTGACTGT